>JAOXJP010026012.1:0-17056 GCA_025762735.1 Platanus orientalis
TGGGCTAGGAAGAGAGTTCTGGGCAAAAGTAGTTACCACAACTTGTCACTTGGTGAGCCTATCTCCATCAACAGCTATTGAGTGCAAGACGTCTTATGAGGTTTGGTCTGGCACTCTCGTAGATTACTATGGTTTACGCACTTTTGGTTATCCAGCTTATGCCCATGTTAATGAAGGTAAGCTGGAACCAAGAGCTAAGAAGTACGTTTTCCTTAGTTATGCATATGGTGTGAAGGATACAGGTTATGGTGCACTGATCCCAAATCGCCTAAGTTCATTGTTAGCAGGGATGTTATTTTTTATGAATCTCTATGCTAAACAAAAAAAAGAGGTTGTTGATGCAATGATAGAATATGGTATAAAGAATTAGGTGGAGCTTAAGTTTAATATTTCTAGGAAAGTGCAAGAAAACACTTTCATTCAGCTTGAGGAGGATGAAGAGCAGTATTCTAGTGAAGATGTTGTACAGGAGGAACCACATTACAATGTTGCTACTGGGAGACAAAGAAGAGAGATTAGACCACCAAAGAAGTATAGCAGCTATACAGAGTTGGTTTCTTTTGCATTGAATGTTACATAAGAGGATGTTGAATGCAAGGAGTCTTCTATATACCATGAAGTTGTTACAAATAATGAATCTGCGCATTGGGTGGTTGCTATGAATGAAGAGTTGAAGTCTCTTTACAGAAACCAAACTTGGGAATTAGTTAAGCCGTAAACCAGAAAGATCATAGGCTGCAAATGGGTTTATGATAATAAGGAAGGAACGGCTAGTGTTGATAGTGTAAAATACAAGGCACATTTGGTTGTAAAAGGCTATGAACAAAAATAGGGTGTAAATTTTAATGAAGTTTTCACACCTGTAGTGAAGCATAGTTCTATTTATATAATGTTTGTAATGGTTGTTATGTTTGACTTGGAGTTGAAACAGTTTGATGTCAAAATAGCTTTCCTGCATGGTGAGCTTGAGGAGCAAATTTACATGTAGCAGCCAAACGGGTTTGTGATTCCAGGTAAAGAAAGACTATATGTGCCTATTGAAAAGGTTTTTGTATGAACTGAAGCAGTCTTCAAGGTAGTGGTACAAGAGGTTTGATGCTTTCATGCTTGCGCATAACTTTCTTATGAGTCAGTATGATAGTTGTGTTTATTTTAAACAACTCCTAGATGGCTCTTTTGTGTACTTATTTATCTATGTTGATGAAATGTTTATTGCTGCCAAAGACATGTTTGAAATCAACAAGATAAAAGCTCGACTTAGTGGTTAATTTGAGATTAAAGACTTGGGAGCAACAAAAAATATTTTGGGTATGGAGATATGTAGGGATAGAGAAGCGGAAAAGTTGTACTTATCTTAAAAGAAATACTTTGAAAGAGTACTTGAGCATTTTGGGATGTAATGAACACTCCATTGACTAATCACTTCAAGCTTTTAGTAGAGTTGTCATCATAGACAAAGCAAGAGAGGGAGTACATGTCTCATGTTCCTTATGCTAGTGTAATTGGGAGCCTCATGTATGGTATGATTTGTACTCGTCTTGATATTTTATATGATGTCAGTGTTGTTAGTAGATAAATGGGTGATCTAAGGAATGCACATTGACAGACAATGAAGTGGATACTTCGGTATCTTAGAGGCACTATAGATGTTGGTTTGATGTTTGAGAAAATAGGTGATTTGGATGGTTGCACAGTTGGGTTTGTAGATTCAGACTTTGCAGGTGATCATGACATGAGGAGTTCTCTAACAGGCTATGTATTCACTATGTCTAGTTGCGCAGTCAGTTGAAAAGTAACATTGTAGAGTATAGTTGCTTTGTCCACTACTGAGGCTGAGTACATGACAGTGACAGAAGCAATGAAGGAGGCTATATGGTTGAGAGGCTTGCTTTGCGAGCTTGGTCTAAGACATAGCTTGACTACAGTGCATTGTGATAGTCAAAATGTCATACATCTTATTAAAAATCAAATGTACCATGAGAGGACGAAACATATAGATGTCAGATATCACTTCATTTGAGAGATCATTGCATAGGACTAGATTGCAATAAAGAAGATTGGTACTGAAGATAATCCAACTGATATGTTTACCAAGTCACTTTCATGTCTCAAGTTCAAGCATTGCTTGGACTTAATTGAAGTTCATAGTATCTAGAGTTACCCTTCGGGGTTGTGTTGAGAAGATGAGAGTATAGTGTTTTTATACTATGTAACATTGGCAGAATTAAAGCCAAGGTAGAGATTTATTGGGTTAATGTCTTGTATTCAACCCAAGATGACGATTTGAAAAACTTGAATATGACCTGAAAAATGGCGAAGGTGAGTAACGCGAATCCTTTGCCCATAGGGTCTGGGGGTGAAGCCCCTAGTTGAAATTTTGACCCATTTTGTATCCGATTTGGGGTCTGGATCTGACCTATGGAGATTAGGGTTTTGGGGATATATATTTTAGGGGATTCTCTATTTTCGTGCTGCTGCACTATTCATTATAATCTATGTTTTCTATCATAGTGAAAATTCTCTCTATTTTTCCCTGTGGACATAAGCTTCAAGCCGAACCACATAAATTGTTTTGTTCTTGCTGTGCGTTTGCTAGTTACATTATTTTCTCTCTTCTTCTTTGTTGCATATGATCCGAGATCTAGGTTTACGCATAACAGTTTTCAATGTCACATATGTTAAATATGTTGAAAGTTCCATGAAATTCAATTTTGTTTATATTTTATTTTCTCATTACCTGCATTGAAAATGTCAAAGATTCTAATTCTTGTCATTTAAATTTCAAATTTAAAGAAATGTTTAATTTCCAATTCCAATAAAAACACTTGATTACATTGAATCGTTAGACGCCACCAATGTGCAAATATCAAATGTTTTTAAATCGTTAGATATGTTCGGTGTTAAATGGTTTTTAATATTGGAAATTAAAAATCATTAAAAAAAAAGTTTGGGAGATGTTTTTTTATTTTTATGTAAACTAGAAAAAACTTAGGTTGAGAATTGGGTTTTGCAAATTGTGGTTTGTGAACAAGAAGATAGTGTTGGGATTCATACTTTCTTCTGTATTTCTGCCTAGCATTGTATGTGAGAGAGGTTGTAAGCGCAATCAAGACACAAGAAAAAATATTTGGGGCCCGATTGTATCTGAAGTCTTAATGATAAAAACCCATAATACCAAGTGGACAAGATTAAAGTTTTGAAGAAAGAGACCTCTATACCACACCTTCAGCATAAATGATCCCTGCAATCGTCTCAGTTTTTCGACAATATCAACAGTCGATCATGAGCAACATAAGTTCCAAATATTATCAAACCATTTGAAAGTTATAAATTAAGATACTAGAGTATGAATTGCAATTGGGTGACTTGAGTAGAAGTGCAAGGCTTAAAAAAAATTAAAGAAGAAGAAGAGTTACATACCAAGATTACGGCTTTTATGTTGTCCTTCGTCACCGGCATCTCAAGGTATCCATCATCCTTCTGAACTTTGAGGAGGACATCCACCAGATCTTCATGTTCCGGTTCCTTCACCCTATTATTCTCAATGTGTTCATCAATAATTTGATTCAAAATACGATCAAGATCAACAAAGTTCCTATTAATCCTGGACCTCATACCACTAATTGTGCTAATGAATTCGAGCGAAGGGAAGAAGTCAGCAATATTGAAACCTGCAGACAGCAAAATTCCTTCCTTCATTGCCGCTCTAAACCCATGTCCATCACTGAACTTCTGACTAAATGTAATCCTGGAGGTTATGTCATGGTTCATAGTAAATAGCTTTTCGGCGAGGTTCACCGGTGTTGGGGAAGCAGAGGCAAGAGAACGAATAAGATGAGAAACCTCCTCTTCTCTCACAAACCGATAGGACTCAACCCTCTTATTACTTAGAAGTTCAAGGATGCAAATCTTCCTCAGTTGTCTCCAATAAGGTCCATAGGGTGCAAAAGCAATGTCCGTGTAGTCATAGCCCAAGTACTTAGCCGAGACGATCTTAGGCCGGCTAGCAAAAGCAAGGTCATGGGTCTTCATGATCTCCTTGGCGAGTTCTGCTGAGGAGATGATGATGGTCGATACTGAACCGAGCATTAGGTGCATAATTGGGCCATGCTTTTGTGCCAACTCCGTAAGTGAGCGTTGGGGTGACGGGCCCATCAGCTGGTTCATGTTCCCTATGATCGGAAGTCCTGGGGGGCCAGGGGGGAGTTTCTTGCTTTTCAATCCCCTCGTCTTGATTAACAAGAGAAGGAAGGTGATTAGAACAACTGAGCAGATTTGAATTGTTGATTCTTGGCCCTCCATGAATGAAATTAGAGCCATTTCAATTTTTTTTTCTTCTTTTGAGGTTTGATCTTCTCTACGTACTGCTTTATGGATGCAAAATCTTCACCTGTTATGGGTTCAACACCAGTGCAAATGTTAGTGGAATGAAGATGTTTTGCGCAAACCCTAGATTTAGAGTTCGTATGCAACAAAATAGAAGAAAAGAGTGAAAAAGCAGCAATCATTCAAAGCATACAATGATTTACATGGTTCGGCTTGAAGCCTATGTCCACAAGCACAAACAGCGAGAGTTTTTACTCTTTGAATGAAGAACAAGAGATTACAATGAAAGCATGGTAGCACAGTTCCCAAGAAATCTCATATATATAACCCGTGAAACCCTATTCTCTGCACAGGTTGGGTCAGGCCCAAAACGGATCAAAATTTTCAATAAACGGGTCATTCGGATTTTTCCCTAGATCACACTCCCAGATTGCAACTCGGGTTCAATTCAAGATATTTTCCTAACATAAGAAAAATGTAATAGTTAAGAATGATTAGGAGAGGAACAACTGCTCCAAATTGCAGTTTGAAAGCATTTTCACATACCAGTTCGGTCTTCAACTGTATGCCCTTTTAGGAAGGACACCCCCACCCTTTCTACTGGATAGCCCTTTGATGAAGATCAGAAGGCTTCATGCCCAGTAAAATTTTGTTGATTTTCAAGCTTAGGGATGTCATGAACCTCAGTTTGATTAATTTCAACATCTACGTTATTTATGTAGAAAAAGAGAATCTAATATAGTGTGGTTCAGTAGACACCATACCGGACCTATATGTAAGAGTGTAAAGATGCTTTGGTTGTTTTATTACGACTGAAAAGATGCTCACGGTGGTTTTATTATGAGTGCAGGGATTCTCATGGTGGTGTTAGTATGAGTTCAAAGATGCTTATGATTGTTTTATTATCAAGGTTCCCTGGATTCCCATAACATAGGGAAAGGATCCTCTGCAGTAAAAAAAAAAAAAATCTGGCGGCAATAGGCTGTTGTGTTCAATGCATGTTATGTGTAAAAAATTGAACTCCCTCCAAAGATTCAATACTCTTACGTGACTTTATGTCGTTCACTGGACACCAACGTCACTTGCTTGTTAACCTTAGAGGATCGTTTTCCCATAACAGATGCTATTAGCAAATAAGACAAAGGTAATTAGATGATGCAATTAACTGCTAGTATTTCCATTGTTCGACAGTTTTAAGGAAGCTAGATGACAAGTATCAATCCACGGTGATGTAATGACGATAAGAACAACCATTTTTTTTTATTTTAGATTATGTTAATAGTAGTTGCGTGTGGTATATAGTAAGATTATCTTTATGGTTATGATTGGAATTATGTCATGCTAGAAATGTTTTTTAATTTTACATGATAGAGCCAAAAGAGACCCGTTCACAAGAGTTAAGTATAGCATGCACTGTGATTGTGCCATCAAAAGGAATAGGACGATGCAAGTAGAAGGTATTAAATGAGTTAAAAGAATTTATAATACCTTCAACTTGCATACTCATATTCCTTTCCACAGGCGCAATCACATTGTTACACTTAGCACTTGTGAATAGAGGAGCTCTATCATGGAAAATAAGAGGGAGTAAATGTTTTGTTCCCAAATTTGTTTGTCCCCCATGTTCTTACACTACAGGTTGGCACGTGATACTATTTTCGAATTTGGTTCCTCTTTTCAGGTACCTATTTTTTCAGTTGAATACTTTTTCTTCTTTTTTATACAGCTTTAACCCTATATACTGATACCTACTTTTACATTTGAAAATGATTTTAACCCTATATAGCCTTTGTGTGTGTAGATACAAGAGGACAGGAAAATTTGATAAAGAACATTTGCAAGCATCATACATGATTCCAATCATAACCATATACTCTTACTACCAACGTAGACTAAAATAAAAAAAGTTATGGTTTTTCATAACAGTCATTACGTCTTAACAGATACACATACCTATCAGCTAGGATTTGGTACGACTGCCCTGTGCGACCTTCGGTCAGTATGGCATCAGGACACACCAGCATCAAATAAGTGATTTACACTTTTGGGGAATGCTTTTCACTTTTCGGCACTAATGTGTCAGCCCCTTATGCTATACTGACCTTGATTGACCTAATATTTCTATCCGATCTTTCCATATAAGAATCTAAACCTCACATTAGGGTTTTTGCACACAGGGTCTATTTCTTTCGCCATGGAAACCAAGTCTATCGCATCAGGACTCTTAATTATAAGATCCAGCAAAGATTGTAATGGCATTCAAATGGACCTTTATATAGACCATTTATATCATATTTTAGCTTCTTTGCTTTTCATTTGACTTTTTATTTTTGGCGCAGTGTTTTAGCATCCATGATTGTTTCCATCCAAATTGGATATTGTTCTTCCCGTGATCATGTTAAACAATAATATATATTTTTTTAAATGCTAATAAAATTTCTAAATTACTGTATGGATGTCCGGGCACTCATCATGCAAAATAATACAAGGAAAAATCATAGTTTTAAAAACTGGACAGGATTCAATTGGAACCGACATCCTCTATGGTTCTGTCTGACCCCGCCAAAGCTAGGATGATTAAAAATTAGAAAATGTTTACCCGGGCGTACCCAAGGACAGAGGCCTTAATACTTCGGTTATTAAAAAAAAACCGTGTTGGGTCAAGGCGAGGTAATCCAGAGGTTTATGCCAAGTAATTAAAGATATATTTGCTGGAAACGGTTTAGAAAAAATCCCCAGATTTAAAATCTGACTAGGTGGGTCTCTTTGAACCAAAATAAAAGTAGGACCCACAAGTCATTTGAGGCAGGTTCACATGGGTTTGTGTTCACCTCAATGAAGAGAATAACACCGTATGATTGGATGCTCAAAACTATTAATGGGTGAATGAGAAATTGTTTCCAAAAGTGCGTAGTTAAACACTGGTAAATTGGTGTGAAATTTAATTTGTCTCGTATGGATTAGCCCATAAAACTTTGTATCTTCATATACAAGTACGTTGAACATAAGTTTGAGCCCCAAGGGGCACCATTGTTCGTTGAACTCAAGCGGGTTGGGTTGGGTTTGGTTAATAAGAAAAAAGTAAAATGATTTATTTATTACTTTTTTCTTTCTCCTAAATTCGGTTATACATGTGGGGTGTGTTTATTCATACGGTTTTATCTTGACTGTTTGGACCGAATAGTCACAAATGTGGTTATTAAATCACCCATTTTAAACACATGTATGTTCAGTACGGGCATGAACATGGCTACTCAATTGCAACTTTTTTGTTTCGTGACTATTCGAGCACCATGAGGTGTGACTCTATGTTTGTTCTAAACAGCCTATAAATAAGTCGTCCCTCCTTCATTTTAAACATTCTATAAATCCGAAATTCTTAGTGGCGGGTTTTAAGCATCATAGAGGGTATCTGAAATAAGGCATATAGAGATCATTATAACGTGATGTAAGAGAGAAAGTACAACACAAATTTGATTCGCCAAGCACACAAATTGTAATGTTTCTTCTATGTGTAGTAGATCATTGTATCCAAAGAAGTAGACATCCGAGATGATCATAAGCCCCAATGTGAAGTGCGAAATTTGTCTTAAGGACATAATGTAAAACACTAGCATTGATTAATTTTGAGTCTGATTTTTGTCAATTCATCCAATCAAGTAAATTGCTTTTTTCATTTTATTTCAAGTATTTTATTTATATGAAATAAATCCTTGTTGTTTATAGAATAGTGCATATTAGTCTTTATATATAAAATATAGAACAACAATATTAAGAAAATCAGCTGATTATTAGGAGATTGTGGATTCCAAACAATTTTTAATATCCTATCTAATTTACAAGAATTCTTTCATTTGGTGTCAATCAACGTTGTACACAATAAAGTCTATGAGAGGGTTGGAACAAAATAAAGTCTATGCTTTCCAAATATAAAATATTTTAAACATTTATAAGATTTCATGACATTTGTGTTATCCTAAAAATTGTTTTGTTATCAATTTTTAACAAATTTGGGTCCTCATGTTTAACATAATCATACATACACCATTTTTTCCTAAACTTTAGGTTTTTTTTTTTTCTTCAATTTGTTGGTCCTTTTGGATACTTTCTTACCAAAACTATAGTTAAACCAAACAAAGTAGCAATCGAACTAGTAACCATCCTTTGTAGTTGTTTGGATTTCAAAACTATAATACAAGATCATTCTTTCAACTATCACACAAAATACCTGAGTCATTGTTTTGGTGTTTTTAAAGTCTCTCCTCTCTCGAGACTAGATTCAGAATTTCCTCACTTAAGAGGACTTTCTATAGCCTTGAAGAGAGAAGAATGGCACTAAAGATAAATGAGATAATAGTAGGGATAACAATAAGAAACAAATGACTGACTTGAATTAATTCAATGGAGTTATTACATTGATCTAGGAACGCTCACTCAATAATAAGCAACGGATTACAAGCTAACAAACTATACTACAGATTTTAAATTACTCTTATTCCTAAGATTAAGTAAATAAGAGATTGAATTGATGATGATGTCCTCTAACTCTCCATTGCGTGCCATTTATATTGTAGCAATCAGTTACAGCAGTTTTTTCCACTTTGAGTGCTTTATATTTTTTCCCATATCGACTATTGTTGACATGTCATAATCCTCTTCTAGTCTTTCAACCTCGTTATGGGTCATGGAGAACTGATTCAATCATGGACAATTTATCTTTGTTTTGAGTAACTGAAAACCACGCTTGGAACCCATATTCATTAGTTCCAAGTCCTAGGACATGCATCATCCATTTGATGTTATTTACACTGTCAACTTCTCACCCGAGACACACTAGGTGTCACCTTCGTGGTGGCTAGTTTTAAAAATAGTGGGATCCACGTGTTTCCCTTATTTTGGTTAAATTCGAAATGGGGTAAACAAATGCGCCCCGCATGTGTTTGGTTTGAACCTTAACAGGACATGTGTTTCCTACATCTTTCTATAGCTGAGATTTATTCTCTCTCTTTAAAACCCCTTTTCTACCCCAGTTGTTGTTTGAACCTTAGAGGCTCGGGATACCCCAGTTGTTGTTGCTCGTAAATTTTGCGTTGAGATTGAGAAAACTAAGTCTCTTAGTGTGTCAACTTATATGGAAATACCGAATGTTGATGACAATACTTCCTCCTCCAACTCTAGCCAATTATTTGAGTTCATACTCACTCTGGCTTTCTTCACTAGAGCTCATCCAAAACTGCCATACTATTTTCCAAGAGACGAAGTAGGTCAATCTCTTCTCTAGCATGAAACCCATATTGATTGGGGTGATTGGTCGAAAAGAGTTTTCATCAGTTCATGGTACAGGGCTGATCGAGACTGGAAAATATGGGTTTCGAGGATGTATAACTCCCGCCGCACACATTGGGATGAGTTCAGTATTACTGAAGCCATTTTAGCTTCTCGCTATAAACCTCCTTCAGTTAGTCTTTGCTTGTTGTGTTCTTGTTGTTTTAGTCCTTCATCACCAATTGTTTTAATATGCCTAAAGGGCATATGACCATTATTAATTGTTGTAGATGTGGTTCATTTACTCAATCTTCCTACTGATGAAGAAACTTTACATGTACTTCATTGAGCCAACTCGCATTCAATTCGTTTAGAACTATGTTGCTTCAAGCTTGGCATATTCCACTTTTCTTGCTCGAGAGATGCGACCCTCCTCCATATCCTTTGGATTCTAAGAGGAATGTGCATTCTACCTCTATTGAATTTGTAAGTTTCTACTTTGTATTTCCTCGAAACATATCATCATTGGATATGTTCATATAGCTACAGCCTTAGCCAAAGGGAAGAGATTAGTTCTAGCCCCTTTTGTCTTAGCCACCCTTTATTTATGCTAATATTCTTTGACTCGAGAGCGATTTTCTACCTCAGTTAATGGCCTATTGTGGCTTCTTCAAATCTGGGCATATGCTTACTTCGATACTCTTGCTCCTTTTCCTCTTAACTATAAATCCCAATCTCCCTCAAGCTATGCTCAATACTGGCTTAAGGGCCGATATCTGGAAGGTTCTCTTCCCATTTTTTTTCTACTTGTATCAATGTTATCACTGACATAGAAATGACCAAACCAAACTACTACTTTGTGCCCTTCTTCGATAAAAAAAAAATTGGCTTTGATGAATATTACCTTTAGACTCCTTCTGTTAAACTCTCAAATGAACAAGCTTGTCAAACCTAGCGAACTTGTTTAATGGAGGTCATTTGGGATAGATATTTATGCTCTGAATTTAGTAGCTCGTCAATTTGGCATGGTCAATTTAATTCCAGTTCCCCCAACATGGACCTTCAACTCCCCTTGGCATAATCGAGACTTCATTCAGAAGCAGCATACTGTCAAATTGGCTAGCCACACCAGAAAAAGTATTGATAGTTTTGATTTTTTTTTTTTGCTTGTTGAGAGAACCTCGATCTTCAACTCTCTATGACACTTGGTTGACGACCTTCATTTGATCCACCACAGTTTCCATAAATTTGATTCTCAGCAGGATATGTCTTCTTTTTGAATTACAATCAGCTAATCAAGTTCTGCATCATGTAAAAATAATTACTAATAATTCTTACTAAATGATCTCCCTTCTCTCCTATTTCTAATCATTTATTTCCTTTCCATGCTCATAGGAGCCATTGAGGAAAATCTAGGGGTACAAACCCCTTTAGCAACTATTCTTCTTTAACAAGTTCCCTCATACTCCCTCCTTTTAAGCTAATTGCAGAACAACCATCCAAAAGCTCCTGTCAAGGATTTTTGGAGGTCTAAGTGTAAATAAGATGCACGCAACAAAGAACTTGAAAAACAAAATTACAAATTTCATTGATTATGAGAACAACAACAGCAAGCCATTTGTTGAAGTTAAAGAAACATGAGGAGATGAAGCAAGAAAATGAGAGTGCCTTTAGGCTCAGGACTAAGAAAATAAGTGATAAATTAAGATAGAAGGAAGAATTATTGAAAGCATTGTCAGAAAAAGATATTGTAATAAAAAAAACTCAAGATTGTGCTCATCTCAAGGAAGAGAGCTAAGTACAAGAACTGAATACAAAGAGATAAGAGAGAAAGAGAGATATCAAGAAGATGAAGTAAACAATGAGTATGGTGTTTCCTTCTTCATCAAAGAGAACTCTTTGGAATACATGCAATAAAAGCTGCTTAGCCTCTTTCTTCTTCCTCTTCTTTCCTCAGGGAAAACCCTTATGCAACAAAAACCACTTTTTTCATTCATTTATACCTTATTTATAGATGGAGATAGGGTTGTGTGGAAACCCTGAATTGTGAGAGTGGAGGAGTGCGGCAATCCTAACCCACTCCTACACGTCTCTCCAAAATAAGGAATGTGTGAGTGGCTTAATCACTGCTACTTCTCTCGTGATATTTTTTTTTAAAATTTAAAAATATTTCAACAAGTCATATATACAAATTCATCATAACTTTGGTCCACAAACACTAGAAATCTTACCTTATGAGCCAGTATCTTGAAAATCTAAAGGGCTCATGAGATCGAGACCCCTTATTGGCTATCTAATTGTTATAAGTTTCCAAGTTTTTATAGATAAGAAAGTGAGAGACGAAGCTAAAGCCTTAACTCATCTTAATGCAATCATGTATTGCCTGCACACACCAAAAAATAAAAAACAAAAATCTAGAGAATGAAGATTGTACTCTGAAGTTGGAAAGATCACCTACAGAAGCAATATAATAAAACAATATAATTCTATAATTCAACTTAATTTTACCTCATAAGTTTTTCCTAAAAGATGAAGTTTGAAGGATGAAGGTTGACTGTTGAAGGTTGTCAAATGAACTCTAAAACTTAGCATCAATACCCTGTCTCCAGGATCACTATACTTCGATTTGTGAACTCAATTTACTATCAAGGTAAGTGACAATGGATACGTTCATCCTATTGGAAGATAAAGATCACTGCGTATATCTCCATGATCACCCATTTTGATCTTGTGGAACCTATCCACTATCAAAGTAAGGTGACAATGAGAATCATCATTTTGTTGGAAGACCACAAAGATAACTTGCGAAAATTTTCTTTGAATGATTAAGACTGAAGGTTAAAAGACATTTAGCGAACTCTGAAACCTAACACCAATACCCTGTCTCCCAGATCACAATATTTTAACATGTAAACTTAATTCACTATCAAGGTAAGTGACAATGAATACACCCATCCTACTAGAAGATAAAAGTCACCACATTTATCTTTAGGATCACCCACTTTGACCTTGTAGAATCTATCCACTATTATGGTCAGTTGATGATGAGAGAAACCATCTAGTTGAAAGACCATAAAGATAATTAGTGAAACTTGTCTCTGAAGGATGAAGAATGAAGGTTGAAGGAAGTTCAATGAACTCTAAAACCTAGCACAAATATCATGTCTCTAAGATCACCATATTTTGACCTATAAACTTGGTTCACTATCAAGGTAAGTGACACTATATACGCTTATCCTATTGGAAGATAAAGGTCACCGTGTTTATCTCCATGATCACTCACTTTGACCCTGTGAAATTGGTCTACTATCAAGGTAAAGTGACAATGAGAGGCATCATCCTACTAGAAGACCACAAAGGTAATTAGTGGATTTTATCTCTTCTGAATGATAGAGACTAAAGCGTGAAAGCTAAAGGATTCCTACAAAAATAAAGAAGAAAAACAAGATGCACCACAATTTTGTACTTGAAATTAAAAATTACTTTCTCAAAAGCTATAATGATTCCACAAAACAGGACAAATCCTGTCAAATGTCAAGATACAAAAGTGTTGCTCAATTATAGCTTATAGATACTTATTGCAGAAAAAAGATGGGGTATCTCACATTAAGCAATGCCTCGTAAATTAAAAGTGGAATGTAATGATAGTGAAGTCATACAGGGAACGTGGGGTTGCAGTAGGATTCAAATGCACTATATAGGTATGCAACGACTTCAGACGTTAAAATGTATGTTCAGACTTAAAATGTCATTAGGCAGCAGTTCACACATCCCAAGAAGAAATAAGTGCCTCAACAGGTTGAAATCAAATGCTACAACAGTTGGATCAGGTCAGCACGCACCACTCTTAGTTGATTAATTTGTAGAGAAAATATTATCTTCTAGAGCCAGGTGGTGTGATGCTTTAAAATACGCTATGCTGGACCTACAGATTACCAAAATAATGAAATGAATCGTGGTGGTGTGGAAAGCGTCATGTTGAGCATGCGATAAAATCTGAAAAATAAGATAATAAGAGGGATGGATCCTTTCACGATGCTAGTAGAGACAGAATAACAAGCGTGGCACTGGTTCATAAGCCATCAAATTTGTCCCTTAAGGATCATGTAAGTGCCGCAACTGATCTCTAATTACTCTCAAAAATAGCAGACTAAAGGTTTCTAACAGAGTAGGAGCTACTGTTATTCCACTTCTATTCCTGCAATGGATGAGTGAGAAACATGGAAGCCTAAGAAAATTCGGCAACGCCCACTTCAGGCCTGTTTCGATTTGATAAGAATGATTCAATAAAACTAGAGTTGAGAAAGAAACAACCGAAGAAAGAAAGAGAACATGAAGGGAAGAGAAGGGTATGAATAATAATACCAAGAGAAGGATCAAGTCCTCTGTTTTTGAAGTCCCTAAATTCTTGGCAAAGAGAACAACATGGGCAAAATATATGAGGAATCAAATCTTCATTGGAGCGTCTAAGTTGTATTTCTTCCTTAGCTTTGTCCTGTACTTGAAACCCATTATCTGCTAACATAATGCAGGAAATCATCAAGAAGTAAATTGAACTGCCAAGAGGACATGCTGCAAGGCAAGACGCACCCAATAACCCGAATTGTGTTAATCAACTCCCCTCCTCTTTGGTCTATTAACAATAGTTGGTGCAAGGACGACAGATAAGAAAAGTTAAGATCCTTGATGTTGATGTGTAGACAGTAGATAAACACAGCAATTAATCTTTCTAGAGCAATTTCATATAAAGGAAGATTTTTCCAGTCAAGGTATAAGGGTTCTCTCCAGCTTTACTCATTTTTCCATTGTCTTCTGCTGTCTGCCCAAATGTTACCCAATGGAATATTGCTGTCATAATAGCTGCAAAAAATAAATAATTAAATCAACTTCTTCTTTTTGGTGTGTCCCCTCATCATATGCAACAAATTGTGTGTTCTTTGTGCGATATCAAGACCCACCTAATAATCAAATTTGAACCCACTAATAGCTTTGCAATCATCTCTTGATTGGGTGATGGCCCAATCGCAATAAAATAGAGGATAAAGCTCCTGATTGTGCCTTTCAACTGGGCTAAATGTAGGGTTATGAAGTTTATGAACCATATTTATGTTTTATAAGTATTGTGTGGAATGCATAGATTTGGAGTCATATGTAACAAAATAGAGGAAAGAAAATAGCGAAAACAGTAATCACACAATGACCAACAGGCAATTTATATGGTTTAGCTTGAAGTTTATGTCCACGGGTGAAAACAGCAAGAGAGATTTCTTTACTATTTTTTTGGGTAACAAAAAGAGATTTCACTATGAGCAAAAACAAAGATCATAATAAACAGTACAGCACTGAGAAGAAATCCAAAATAGATACCATTAAAACCCTATTCTCCACACGGGTACCCCAATCGGTTTGAAAATACGGGACAAAATTTTTGCTCATCTTTGGCCATAAAGGGATCATATTGGGTTTTTCTCCGGATAGCATATCTGAGTTATAAGAGAATCCCCCCCCCCCCCGGCTCCACACATCCATATTGTTAAGGGATTAGATGATATGCAGTCCTCCCTTTAAAGCCTATCAAGATTGTGGAACGATTCTAGAACAACAATGGGCCTATAACATATTTAATAATCATAATGGAGTCCATCTGAGGACAGCGCAGGGTCAAAAGGAGAGAATCCATTTCTTTCTCTGGTGGAGTTCAGCATGATTCCTTTAATCCACTATACAAAGAGTATTATATTGCCCAGAATTCCCACATTGATGCTTGAAGAGGCTATTATTGGAGACACGACGAAGTGCCCAAGATTTCCTTTTGATTCCTTCAATCTTTCCAAGCAGAAAGAGAATTTGAATTCTCTCTAATGAGTTACAACATAAAATAGAACATGAATTATTTAGAGAAACTTCAATTTCCTCCTACAAGATACAACAAAAAACAAACCGTGGCTCTCCCTCCCTAAATCACATAATCAGACCACGAGGTATGGTCCATGGTGAGACTAGGTATCTTATCCAACTTAATTGGATTCTCCTTCCCACCAATCAATTTTGCAGGGTTTCCAACTGCAGTAGTTCTTGGGGGTACTTCCTTCAAGACCACTGAACCAGCACCAATTTTAGCTCCTTCTCCAATTCTAACATTCCCCAACACATGAGTCCCTGCACCCACCAAGACCCCATCACCTATCTTAGGATGCCTGTCCCCTGCAATTTTACCAGTACCCCCCAAGGTCACACTATGCAGAATTGAGACATTGTTTCCGATCACCGCCGTCTCACCGATCACGACTCCGGTGGCATGATCCAATAAGATCCCACTCCCAATCTTTGCTCCGGGATGAATGTCAACCGCAAAAACTTCCGAGACCCTGTTTTGAATCAAGGAAGCCATGACTTTCCTACCCTGTGACCACAGCTTATGTGCCACTCTGTGGGCTTGGCATGCTAGAAACCCCTTAAAATTGAGTAGGCAGTGCACGAAACTGATGCAAGCAGGGTCCCTTTCCTTCACGGCATGGAGATCATCTCTAATTGCTCTTCTGATCTCTGGGTCCTCCATGAAGACGCTTAGGAAGACTTCCGAGAAGGTGCTAAAAGGAAGAATCGAATTGCTCAGCTTGATTGCCAAATGATTGGCAAGCGCGCGCTCTAGCGAAGTATGTGATAGAATCGTAGCGAAGTAGTAATTCGCCAAGATGGGTTCTTGCTCCACATCGGACTCTGCTTCCTCTCGCAGTTTCAGCCATATATCATCCTTGTCCCCATCAAATTCACCGGGGAAGACAGTAGGAGGAGTATCGACAGTTTTCTGGTGACGTTGAGCGAGGGGAGAACAAGATTCAACATCCAAGAAATTGGGTCTAGAGGAGTGCACGTATCTGTTCGATGAATTACCGAGCTGGGTTCCATCGGAATCGCACGAGAGTGGGTTTCTTGTGATTTCTGTTCTTGAGCTGTGGATGCAAGCTGCAATTATTGTCTTTAAGGCTTGCCGGTGGCACCTGGAGTGGGAGGTTTTAGGGAGGATGGATGAACCGAACAAGGAAGCCGACATGGATGGAATTGTTGGAGAGAGAAATGGGATTGGAGATGTGATTGGTTTGGAGTCAGTGATTGGTTTATACTTTATATATAGGGGGAAAGAAGGGGTCGAGGTGTGACTCCTAACTTTCATGGAAAATCAGAAATTTGTTCTTAAAAAAATGGCTGGTCTCAAGGCCGACACGGTTTTAAATCGTAGACGAGAGAGAATCCAAGGGCGAGCTTATAAAGTGAATGAACAGTTACCGTCGTCACGCGCTGGGGAAAGAGTGTACAATGATACACTTGGATTTTGTTTGATATCCTCTGCGCCGCCCCCTGCGACGCTCGAGTGCTGAGGCAGAGGGGGGGAATCAATTCACTTTTGGAGTTGTCACTTCACCCCCAAAAAGTGAATTGATTCCCCTCCTCTGTCTCGGCTCCC
>JAOXJP010026032.1:0-17055 GCA_025762735.1 Platanus orientalis
CAATTGTGTTTATTATGTGCATTACCAATTAAGAGTAAATTGACAAAATTGATAATAGAGACTTGAATCAATATAGTTCTAAATTAACTAACAATGATTGTAAGATAAACCACAGTAAATTAAGTTAATTGAAAAGAGTACGACAAATCCTATTCACCCCCCCTAGGATAGAATTTCAACTACACATGATGAACTTGGTCATGAGTTCTTCTTTATGACTCTTCTAAATCATCATGCAAATAAATTTAAAAATCATGACCTTGATATACTTTGTTAATCTCACTAGTATGAATTTAGTATTTCTTTTGAATCTTACAAATCCCAATAATGTACACCTTCACTTTGCTTGGCAATGAGAGAACTTCATAGAAATAGCTTTAATTTTTGAGATTTAATTGAGGTTTATTATTTTTATGATGTTGAGCTAGACAAAATTGGTTTCATGTAAGAATGCTCCTTGCTATTACAACAAATGTGTTTACTAAAAAGTGGCAATAGCTATAACAAGTTTACAAAATTGATGATCAATAAATTGAGTTTCTGCCTAGATCACCTAATCTTGACTCAAATGAAAGTGAAGAAGAACCTAAAGAGGAATGACTAGAAGAGGAAAAAGAGAATTTATTTTTCTTAGCCACAATAAGTAGGAAGATATTGTCAATTTTGGAACAGGCTTAGGAGAATCCTTTTATTAGGCTTTACCCTCTTGGACTTAGCCTCCACCAATGCACTCGATTATTCCCAATCAGTAGATGAATTAGCCTAGCCCAATATCCACACTTAGTGAGTTAATAAGATCACCTAAGAGAGGCAAATTAAATACTTTGTATTCAACTCAATGGTGGAATGTACAAAGCTTAGAGCTCTTGAAATTGTGGAGGTTGTGTCTCGAATGAAGGGGTCACCTATTTATATAGACCCCCATGACCGCCTTGGTAGCTAGGATGATTCTAAGTGTCAAACATCTAAGGTCTATGAGAATTTTAGGCCTTCTAGAATTTTCACTCCACCTCCTCAAATGGAATTCTTTAGAAACTCACTAGGCTCTTTTAGAGTTCTCTCTTACATTTTAAGTCCTTCTAAACTATTCCAGAACTTTCCACACTCCTAGAATCTTTCCTTGGCTTCTAGAGACTTCTAGAAACCCATGCACGAATCTAGAACCCACTACAAACCTCCATATTTTTTGGGGGGTAAATATTAAAAACCTCTACATTGTTCACTATAATGCTCTAGAGTTCTCTAATATCTTCTAGATTACTCTTGAACCCTCTAATATCATAAGTTTCTTCATCCCTACGAAAAAATACATCCATATCATAATACATAGACATGCATGTCTAAATGCTGATTTGAGACAGGTGGGACATCTCTCCATTAGAAATGAAGGTGGTTTTAAGTTCAAAAATTTTATCATCGAGTTAGTAACGAATGGAATGTACATAGGTTAGCAAAGGGTTTTTTAGTAAATACACAAAGGATAAGTAGATACCTTTATTAGGTGTCGTGTCACTTCCAATCAGCCATGATGCTTGTTAAGGTGTATTTGGTATATATGCACCCAATAGAGGGGGAGAGTGTTTTCATAAATAAAATACCTTTCTCAACTGTAAATAAAATATCCCTCTCAACTGTTTGTCACAAGCTGATTTGAGACTAGTGGGACTTTCACTACTTGAAATGAAAATGATTTGAGCATGAAATTATCATCGTCCTTAATAAACAATAACAATATTATTGTTTAGGGAACTGAACTTAATTGTTTTTCTTACATGATTAATCTCACATTCCTCTTTGAGCATTCCATCATAGCCATGGCCCTAATGACGATAGTTTTGATCCTCTCCTACCCACAAGTATTCTTGCAACTAGGAGAAGCAGACACAGAGGTGGACCTGGTGTTTTTCACTTTTTAGGGTTACGTGTCCCCTTTGCCTAGTCACAAGAATACTTATGGATAGGAGACGATCCTGATGATAATGATGGAACACCCCGATGCCCACATACCCTATTGCCAAATCAATTAGTTGTTAGGTCAAACAACCTACACAGAATTCCTATTTTTAACGTTCTTAATCAGCTATCAATACCAATGTTGTGAAGAACAAGGATATTTTACATGCTAAAGAGATGTGGGATTCTGTTTGCGCCAGAAAAAATTAGGCTGAGTTGGAAATCTGACTCAACAAATCAGAGTCCAAGGAAGAAAAGTGGACCTTGACTAGATAAAACCATTATCCCTATTTTATTGGGATAAGGATTAGCAGTTGAGAAATATCAGGGGCAATGAAGCTCACGATGAGAGCCCCTATAGACCACACTCATGGGATCGTTGAAGAAGAAGGAACTGCCCATCAAAGCATGACAGAAGAAAAAGTGGAAGGAGACCACGATGGCCACAAACAACCACGGACGAGCCGTGATCAACCATAATCGTCTAAAGGTTTGTAGAAGAAAAGGAACTGTCACGAACAAGGGAGGAATGCTCTATAAATACCATAACCATTAAAGAAAAAGGTATCACTCGATCATCCAAAAACAAGTAACTCATTATTTATCTTTTATCCCAATTTTAGCTTGATCTTTTAGATCATTTAGGAAAAGTTTGTTTTCAAACACCTTCATATAGGTGCATAAGTTTGGAACGTCGTATCAACACTTCCAGGGGTCTTTATTTATAGTTTGTCTCTTCTATTTGTCAATTCCGGTCTATATTTTTTGCCATTGGTCTGATTTGGGGGGGGGGGGAATGTATAATCAGTTGAACAAGAAGAAATTTGTAAGTTCTTTTGTTTAATGCATTGCTTACTATTATTCAATTTATATTGATTGTTTCTTTAATTACATTGTGGTGTTAAATATGGTAAATTCCTTGTTCTAACAAGGCAAGAAGAGTTCACTTAAAAGTAAGTACCCCCTCCTTCCCAAATCGCTTGAATCATTCGTATTTAGTGGCTGAATAAATGACCAAAGAGCTCTTTCCAATCTACCTGATGTTTGCTCTGACACCTAGGGTCATAGGAAATACCAAATTTTATGCCCACATTGTACTAGCATGTCTGCAAATTATTTTTTGACCAACACCTAATTTTGGCACACTTGGCCCAACCCATGGCACCCCCAACCAGAAAAAGCAACCAAGTTCTCAAACCATCTAGAATTGGACCTCCAACTCCACCAAGGACCTCCCTGAATGACAATATTTCCAATATGAAGAAGGTTCACCTTCTCGGTATGTGGTCGTAAACCCCTTAATAGAAGCAACCCATAAGCTAAAGGAAATTTTGTTGCATGAGTTGAAGGACAACATGTAAGGTTTGCAGCATGGCATTCAATCACTCAACGAAGTGGTTAAAAGCCAGGCTAATCCTCAGCCTTATGTACCACCACCATTGAGGACCCAAAACGCAGGTCAAAACACCCAAGGACCTATGCGAAATGGGTACAGTGGATCTAACAGTTTTAATTATAACGGGAATAATGGTCGTAATGGCTGACCCTTTGCTAACCTATTATTTAATGACCAAACAGCCAAGGGTAATTCAATCATAGGCTGAGGGAGCCAAAGTTTGCTCCAAAACCTCCTTCAGTCTACCAAAGACCTAGAGAAGACCAAATTTCCATAGATAGGGCTGAATTCATGGAATTAATCTGAGAAGCGGTCAACACCACAAAAAGGATACATCGGCTTTCATATGAAAAGTTGTATCCTGATTAGATTGACAAGCATTTTGAATTTCCTAATGGGACTTAAAATACTATAATTCACCTTGTTCTTTGGAGAACAGGAATAATCAACTGCTAAACATAGTGATCAGTTTACGATGCAATGTGGGAAAGTTTTCGATAATGGATACCTAAAACTTAGGATATTCAATAATTCTCTGACTGGAGTGGCTTTTGTGTGGTATATTAACTTACCCCTTGACTCTATTGAGACGTGGGATGATATGGAAGAAAAGTTCCGCACTTAGTTCTTTAGGTCTCAACCCAAAGTCTCTATGGCTGATCTTTCTAGGCTATATCAATTGCAGGGAGAATTGGTTAGAAAATACATTGCATAGTTCAAAAAAGCTAGAAACCATTGCTCGATCACCTTACCAGAGCCAGAGTTTGCTAAACTCACATAATATGGCTTGGCATATAACTAAGGAAAATTTTTGAAGGGATGGACTTCAAAGATTTATTCAAATTATCGATCAGGGCTTCTAGATATGAACGACTGCTAAAGAAGAAACACAATGGTCGAATGCCTCAATAGGAACCTATTACCAGGATCATAACTATAAGTTGGATGTGGCCAAAGTAATCTCTACCAAGCCCATCACTTGCTCCACATTAAGGCAAAGAGAGCCGGATCAAGCACTGGCTGTAAATTTCAAAAAGGGTAACCTTCAATAATGTGAAGTCTTACTTATTTAACGTTACAAAGACTAGTGATATATTCAACCACTTGTTGACCGCTAAATTTGTAACACCCCGTGTTGCACTAAAGGGGTAAAATCATAATTTCACCTCTATAAGGGTAAAATTGGTCTTCCACATGCTTATACAGCCCTTAGAGTGGTTTATAAACCCATTGGACCAATTTAGAAATATAGAACCCAAGTTGGACTTAAAACTATTCAAATTCGAAAGTTTTTACAACTTGGGGTAACTTTTTTGTTCCACTGACACCAATCCTGAGTGAATTGGTGTATGAGACATACCTTGTTAAAAAGTTCGTCAAGTCTTCTTTCCAACGCGACAAACGGTTACCAATTCTAAGTTTTTTAGAGAAAGTTATAGTCATTTTTCAGCAACAGGTTTTGCTAAAAAAAATTGGGGAGTCTTGGGTCTCTCAAGCTGAGGGCTCGCCAAGGGGGGTCTAGAAGGCTCACCTATCGAGGTGAGGGCTCCGGGTCTCGTAAACCAAAAAATAAAAAATTGAGAAAAACACCCAAAAAGTGATTTTTTGATGCGGCACTTACTCATTGGTCCCCCAAACATGTGGGGTCTTGTCTTGGGTAAGTTAAAACCCTACTAACACCTCAATTAGATCGTTTTTCTCATTAGAACAAAGAGAAAAAGGGTTAGAGAAGGTTGGAAACTAAGTATGGGAGTTCTTCCCTAACTTGATAAGTTTCACTTCTAACCATGAAAATTCTTCTAGAATAGCTTATTTTTCTACTAGAACTTCTTAGTTTCATTCATTTAATGTTAAATATACTCTAATATTGTAGAGCAAGGTGATTTGAGGAGGTAAAGTGAAGGCTTCATTGTCTATCATACTATAGATGATTTTAAGTAACTTCCTTTGTGGATTTCTTTGATCTTTGAAATTTGTGATTGAACCCTTTGGAATCTCTGGAAAATCCTTGGCCAATCCCTCTTAATATAGTTTTAGTCTTGGATTAAGCTCTTTTGTAAGCAAATCTTGCACACTATAAATGATGTGATGTATTCTCATCTTTGATTATCTTAGATCTTTGTATTTTGATTATAGAAACTCTTTGAAATCTTTGAAACTAGGTGAAAACCTATGCTCTAAGACATTGAAACTTGTGATTACTATAATATAAGTTTCTCTAATAAGTAGACCTTGCTTACTATGGGTGATTTGAAGGAAACCCCTATTTAGATTTTAGATTATGTGATGCTAAACCATATAAACCTCTGAAATGTTTAGAAATCTTTGAATCCAATCCTTTGAATAATTTTAGATCTATGAATTTTAGTTTGTTTAGTAAGCTTTCATGCTTCTTATCCTTGGATTGACTATCTCCTCATTGGAATCTCTAAAAATTCTATAGACCTTTGATTTAGACCATTGATTCTTATTTTCTTTTTAGACCTACACCTATTTTGTGAAATATTATTAATCTTAGACATTGTGTGGACTGATTTCCTTTAAGAAATTCTTTAAAACATGTGAAATCTGGATTTTTCTCATGTGAATCTTTAAAAATCTCTATGAAGTTGTAAATCCTTTAAGAGCTATTTTATTCATGATCAATTTGAAAGGTCATCCTGCTTAGTCTTTTGTTCGAGGACACTAGGAGTGTTATTGGTTAATCTATATCATTTGATTCATTGGAATACATGTGAAACTTTTATGTAAATATATTATACTCATTGATTCTATTGAACTTTATGCCTCCTATGTGATTTTGTGAACCATGTGAACCTTCGAATCCTATTTCATGTTTGAATCATTGACTCTTATGAGAAATTTTAGTGAATCATTGTGACCCCAAACTTATGAATATTGAATTATATACTAACATAGAATCTAAGTGAGCCATGTGCCTTTGACATAATTGATTTATAGAAATGTGATGCTTACGATTTACTTTATACGTCATAGAAACATTCCGATTATTGAAACTACGTTGACCTTCAAACTTATCAATGTGAACCTCTTTTTAGACTTTAAACCTTTAACCCATTTTGAGCTCCATCACAGGGCTAAATGTAACCATTAATTGTGAAGGCCTTAACACTGGGCTAAGTGTGTCCTTGACTATCTGGGCCTACTCACAAGGCTAAGTGTGAGAAAGTACTTTGGACATGCTCTTTGGTTCACGAATATTGGTCTTCCTCTTTGGGATTATAATAAGGAAATTAGCCCTTCTCCTTGGGGTTAAACAAGGACATTGGCTCTACTCGTGGGGTTTGGCACGAGATCAGGACCCTACTCGTGGAGTTAGCAAAAACATACAAATACTTTACATAGAACCTTTAAACATCGAACTCAGAACACTAAAAATCTTTGAACTTCGAATATTAAACTTTTAACATTGTTTACCATGTGGACTCTGAACACTTCGAACACTGAAATCTGAACACTCTGAAATCATAGAACATTGGATCTTTCAAGATTTAACATATAACATAGAGTTATGACTCTTGACCTCTGCATTGATTTATTATTTGAACTTAGATTTTCGTATTGAATCACTACCTTTTGTTTGACATGTGATTATTGTTGTTTTATACTAGTATGATTGTAATTACTACTTCGATATCTATTTAACTTTGTACTGACCTTTGGACATGCTAGTATTATGATATGTATTTTATTTCAGATTATTTATAGTCTGCTAGATTTCTTACAGGTTGGGGTTAACCCAACTGTTTATTTTTCAGACTGATTATTGTTGCAGGGCCTCCATTCAAGGGACTTGTTATGGCATCCATGGCTTTCGTTTCATATTTCTTATCCTTATTTTGGGATTCCTCTTTGTGTTGGGATCATATTTTCAGACTAGTAGATGTTTCTCCTTGTATATTTAGGTGAAAAAGCACCCTAGTGATATTTCTCTTTCAATCTAATACTATTAGACTACTATGATCTTTGTGGATTTTATATTACACTTCCGCATCTTGATTTGAATATATATGATTAGTGAATATTGAATGTGCTTCCACAAACTATTGAAATATGATTATTGGATTAAGTGGACTTAAAAAAATTCAAATGAGAACATGTGGATTATATTGGATCTTATTTGTGGGACCCAAGATTTTGGGTAATTTCTATGTGAATTATCGGATTTATGAACAGTAACGAATCCGGAGCGATACGGATCCATATCTGAATCCAGGTTCGAGGACATTACAACTTGAGATATGTATTTTGTGTTATGGGAGAGCTATAAGCTCCATTTTGAGTTGAAAGGTCCTCTTGTTGGTGAGTGAGGCCCAACCTTGGATGAGAGAGTCCCCGAGTAGACTCTTATCTTCTTTGTATTTGGGTTGTAATCATTCATCTAGTAATCAAATACAATTGGTCTCCTTCTATCTTATTTTTTCCTTAGTTTTTATCTATTTTAGTTACTAAATATTTGAATGGCACTATTAATTCTAGCCAAAACCACCATAATATTCTTAAATAACTTATAAAGATATTCATCAAAAAGTGTATCAAATATTCCTCAAAATATGTGACAATTGGAAGTTTTCTGAAATAACAAAAAATTAATAAAAATTGACCATTTCAATACCTAAATGATGGATTTTGGGGACCTTCCAGACTTCAAAAGGAGATAGAAATTTGGAATGGTGTAGAGATCATCGATCCGGTTGTTTTGGGTACTTAAACTTCGAAATGAGACGTTGCAGTCAAAAGTTATAGGCATTTAAAGTTCAGAGACCATTTTTTACTTCCTATGATTGCAACTTATAAGTTAATACACTGCATTAACCCCAAACCCTTATTTTTCACAAGTAAAACCCTAACCACCAAAGTAGGTTGAGTTAGATCCTTTGAAAAGGTCGGTTCAGGTATCGTTTTCCCCAAAAATGGGTCATCGGATCGTACATCGGGTTGAAATCAAGACACCATCACAGTAATTCATTTGGAAATACTTTACCCTATGTATGTTAATGAGACTTTCAATTTCATTTCTTCTTTAAAAATTTAGGTGGAAAGAAAAAGCAATTCATATCAAGGGTATTGGTCTTAAGTTTTTTTGGGTGAGCTTACAATGTGGTTAAGCCAACTCTTTTACAATGTGGATAACCCAAAACTGTTCTCGATTAAAATAGTTGTGTTGTAGAAAAACCTACAAACACTTTTTTCACATAACCTTTTTTCCAGATAGAAATGTTTCACCATTCATAGACTTCATTTCGAAGCAAGGAAAGTGAGAAAGCTTGCCTGCTAAATCCTTCATTACAAAGCAAAGGAAGAGTTTATCCAAAAGCTTTGCAAGTTCTTCACTATGATAGTTGGTAAGTATAATGTTATTAACATATAAAACGATAACAGCATGTAATTTTTTTTTTTTCTTCTTAACAAACAAACTAGAATAAGAGTTAAAAGCAAAATAATCACAAAACTGTAAGTACTCAAAAATCTTACCATACCAAGCTCTAGTGGCTTGATTAAGCATATAAATTGCATTCTTTATTTTTCAAATATACTACAATAACCACCAAATACATAGCCATGTGGTTGATAATTTTGTCAAACTTAACATATAGGAGAGCATTTTTTACATCAAGCTACAATATTTTTTAACCATGGTAAGTTGCTAAGAAAATCATAGCCCAAATAAATGTCATCTTTGCTATGGGACTGGAGGTCTCTTCATAATCCGCACCATGCTTTTGAGAAAGCCCCTAACTATAACCATTGTCTTAAATCTTTTCATACTTTCACCCACCTTGTGTTTCAATTTGTAAATATGCCTATATTTGATAGGCTTTACATCCTTGGGCTTTGGTACATGACCCCAATTTTGATTTTCTATTATAGTCAGCATGTTCTCATCCACGGCACAATCCCATTTTTTGGTATCTATTGTTTCATCAAAACATGAAGACTCAGCATCAATTGGACTAGTAAGGAAACATGAGTGACCACATATAAAGTTGTGATCCCTATGGCGAGCAGTGCAATTTGAATCCTTCTCAAGTATCATGTCGCGTGCAAATTGAATTTGGGGGATTTTTCCCAATTTGGAATGGATATGATTGCCCATTGATCACACTCTTTTTTCACTGAAAAGGAAATTGAATTGGTATAGATTTACTTTTTTTCTGAAATATTTAAAAATTATCAGAATATTTAAAAATTATATAATACGAGGTGCCAGAAAAGAAAAAAGCGAAATAGGCAAATCCCCATATAGAGTGTGTGTGAGCACACGCACCTGTATGCACTTACCCAAAGCTCAATGTCAAGCTAAGCCAATCGATATAATATGTGCAGAAGCATCAAGAACCCTAATTATTGGTGGGAAGTCAATAGTACAGAAGAATTTCTGGGCAAAACTCCATTGGCAGTTGTTGGCACACTGCAAGAACCCGTTGCTGAGGCACGTGAGGTTGGGTGAGAGAGTGCCAAAGGAGGTAATGCCCAGTAACGTAGCTGGATCTTTCATTTATAAGGTTGAGAAGCTTGAATATACCCTCTAAGTGTGAAGTATATCCGATGGGACAATGCCTTCTCTGCATGTTTAATGGGTTTGTCTCGTTCTTAAGCCATGTATTCTTACCACTTTCCTTGTACACAAATTTATGTCAATAGATTTCATTTCTAAACTTTGACCACCTTCGAAGATTTGATCTTGAGTAGAAATAGTCGATTATGGATAAGGCGTGTTACATGGGTGTATATTCATATTGAGAGAGAGAGTGTGTGTAGTCGCAAAAGTGGATGAATTACGGTCTTTTAACATGTTCTTCAGCTCAAAATCAAACAACTTACCTACAGGCTTTGATATTAGACCAACAATCTTGGAGACATTTATTTTATAAAATGATTTTTAAAAATGATAGTTTTTCTCTTTAAAAACTTATGCCCAATTACATCTATAAAGTTTTTGAGGGTCCTCGGTAATTAATCTATATCAAATGATCAATCTGGCCTCGAAGCATGTTTTAATAAATGTCCATAAACTTCTTTTCTCTCTGTCAGTGGCAACATCTAAATCTGTTACTACTGTCCATATTCTCTCTGACTGTTCAAATGAATGAAATACTTTACATGATTAGGATTCTCAGCGAGGTAAATTACTGGTTTAGAAGATCAAGGTTGAACACAACTGCTAATCTCGACCCCTCTGCTTGTGTACAGGAAATGTCTATGCAATTGCTAGGCTGCTTCAACACTTTTTTTTTCTTTTCTTTTGATAGGTATTCAACATAATTTATATTAATAAATGATGACCTTAGATTTCAGCCATCGGTGAGTCTGCCATTACGTGTCACAACTAGCCAAGCTTTTCCAAGCTAAGATCAGGCTCAGCTCAGCTCACCAAACTCAAGGCTACTATTCTAGGCCCCAATCTTATAGCCTAAGAACCCATGAACCAAACTTTCTCCTAAAGTTTGTATGTATGTGTGTGTCTATATATATATCTATATATATATATATATATAACTCTTAATGAGTCGAGCTTTTAGCAAGTTGAGCCTAATGCAACCAACAAATAATAATTGAAGGGAGTAAATGGTCTCATCCCAAATTGTCTAATCTCCCATGTTCCTAGACACTAAGGCTGGCAAGTGATTCTTTTTTTTTCTTTCTTTCTTTGAAAGGGAAAGGATTATCTGTCCAGGATTTGGTGTCTAGGATAGTGTCCATGACACCAGGAGCCATCATATGGAATAAAATGCATATTCCATATTCAAAATATGCATCACCCACCCATTTTATCCCATATGCATCCCCTGGTGTCCTGGACACCATCCTAGACAGAACATCCTATCCCTTTTTGAAAACCATTTTTATGATTTTAACCCTGTTCATCCAGCCTTTTGTCTGTGAACATGGGGAGTAGACAATTTGAATGGAAGTAGAACGTTTGCTCCATACTTAAAAGGTGATCAACAAATAATTGGCAGATGTACATAGAAGATCGTAAAATGTCATTGCCCGTAGGCTCAGGATCCTGTCCTGTCTGCTTATGTCATGCTAGGACCTGTGCACAACCAAAGTGCACGGGTTGGCATAAAAAAATGGTTATGCATGCACTTCAACTAGCCAATAAAGCTGCAAATTGTCTTGCAAGAGCATATGCAGAAAACTGGTGTGCAAGTCGAAAAAGAATAGATTACTTCATTCACTATCGCAATTACTTTTTGTCCATAATAAAAACTATGAATTGAATTTGTAATTAATGGAAAATGATATCTTTCACGATTGATTAGGAATCATTACTGACTGATACCTTAATTCCCAAGTCCCAGCTATCCCACTTCATGGATCATATTATAAAACTCAAACTCCTAGAGATTTACCTGTCAATGAAGAAAAGAAATGATAGTTACAACCAAAGAATGATGCTCTTTTCTTTTCTAATCACAAATAATTTAATAAGAAACTAAAAAATATATTATTGTTTTGCTACACTTTGGAACAATATCATGAAACGACTATGTGGGCGAATGGCAGGGCAATGCTCTTTTGGCGGCTAGAAGTCTTCCAACGAAAGATTGCACTGCAATTCCTCAACCTCAACCCCACATCTTACTTGTAACCCCAGCAACAGCTTCGTCCTTGTTCTCATAGAACTTCCCAAACGTGTTTTTTATAGTGTCAAATTGCACTTTGAATTTGGATATGCTGTGGAAATGGCAGCATATGCTCAGAACAATCCTTGTGACTTTTTTTTTTATGTTTTTCCATTGTCTCACCATCAGCCTTGTCTTGACAACCCAAAACCCATCAGCCATTTCAATTACACTGCCTTAAAAGATGGAAAAGCAGATATTTCAAAACAGTTTATGTGGGATTAATAACAATTTTACTAAACAAGTGTTCCATTTACATTTTAATGTTGTCATGATGAGTAGACAAACTTAAAAACATTTCCATCTTTGTATTAATGAGTTATGACAAAGGGATTGAATTCAGGTTAACGGTAATATGAAACGAAACAAGAAAAACAGATGAGAAAGAAACAATTGCACAGAACACAATACATTATGTGGTTCAGCAATATTGCCTATGTCCACGAGTGAAAACAATCAAGAAGCTTATGCTATAAAGAAAATTTTAAGTTACAAGAGATCCCCAAAATCCTACAAACAAGACTATATATATCGACAGTAAAAAACTTAACTCAATCATGATTGGAAACCACGTGCACAACCTCCAAAAAAAGGGGGGGGATCTAAACCATTTGGGTCAGTGGAACTCAAATCGGGTTGAAAACAGTTCAAACATCGCCATTTGCCCATTAATCAGGCATTCATATCACTCTACAGATCACACAAATGGGATTCACATCAGTTGAATTCGAGACAACATCACAACATAATAAAGGTAATCTTGATATCCATTATCAATTTAAAGCAATGAAAAGAGTTCATGTTGTTTTGTGTGTGCTTTATACATGCAAATGGATGATAATAAGTGCTGAAAATAGAATATCATTCAAGAACAATTGATGTGTTGTGTAATAGTACGATCAAATACACAAAATGCAAATCAACATGGATTTGGAATCCGTTTTGCAGCAGTGTATCTTAAAGCTTAAATTGAATCAATCCTTGAATAATTCAACTATTAATTGAAACTAAAATATATTCACTGCAATCGAACAGAAAACAAATAGAGTTATAGTGACTTATTGGTTTCGCCGAAGCACATCAAATGACGTCCTTAAGCGATATTCACCACCCTTCAGTCAAGAACTAGTGTAGCAGAATTTACGTTGGCGATCGCCTCAGGATTCAACGACTATTGCTTTTAAACCCGCATAGTAATAGAAGCACACGACAATGGCAATGACTGTTAATTCCAACTCAAAGAATCTCTTATGAAAAAGTCCAATAAAACAGAAAGTAAATAAGAGAAAGAAACAATAAAGTTTGATTATGTTTTGTATCTTCACCAAACTTTTCCTTTTTATCGATATGGTGTTGGTCCTCTCCTTTTTATAGAGAGAGTCCAACGTTCACATTTCTTTCCATTAAATTCTTCCTCTCCATTGATGCATGTTCTTTGGTTCTTTGTCACCATACATTGATACCTTGAATCCCCTCATTCAATAGTATTTATCATCCTTCTAAAATTTGCAAGGCTTATATTGGTAATAATGTACTCAACATCTCTCTTATTAATAGATAAAAAAATCTTTGAAATAAAATAAGCAAGTGATTATAAATATCTCGAGACTTTCATGAGAGAGAGAGATGGACATTTAGTCTCCACAAAAAATAAATAAAGGAAAGAAAGAGATGTCCAACAACTCTCTTATTAGTTTTGGTAATAGCTCAAAATAAAATAAAATAAAAGATATTTAAACCTTGGAGGTTAACGTATATTTTGAATATCTAAAAGGAAATCCAAAATATACAACATTCCCCCCCCCCACAGATTCAAAATATTAATCAAAGTAAAGATTGAGAAAAATGAGTCAAAACCAAAGAGTATTGATTGCAATGATAAGGGTGACTTTTAGAATTTGAACCAGCATTTAGGATATGCAATCCAAGGTTTACAAAAGTTTGGTAGAATGAACTCTTTTGAACCATTCTTCATTTATGTAAACCGATTGAACATACTATCCACAACCAATTCTCACATTCATTGTCATTTTCAATGGGGGATGTTTTCTAGCATTGTGTTGATCTTGGTTTTTATGAGCACTCTAGTAAACTTGCCCAAGTTCTCATCGGAAGCGGTCCCACTTCCACACTTATATAGGTAAACTCATCATATGTGTACTACAACTAGACACACCACCCTTAAGGGCTATGAATTCATTAAGAGTATAAGAACTCAACTTCCTCATTGTTATAATTTCACACTATCCACCCATAAGAAGGGACTCAAAGCAAAAGCTCTCATGATAGTGTTATCCGAGTAATCCTATGACTTGTTATTACCCATTTAAACCTACTTTATGGGATCTAGAATCACATAGGTTGGGTTACCATCTCATACAACTCATGATTGGTTATTAGTCACATCCCCTTCGATGTATCCATAACTAATTTTCTTGTTAGTCGCTTTGTTAGAGGATCAGCTAAGTTTTCTTTTAACCTCACAAAATTCAGTGATATCACACCACTATTCAATAATCTTCGCACTATATTGTGTTTTAGGCATATATGTTTATTTTTCCCATTGTATATACTATTTTTTGCTCTAGAAATAGCCGCCTGATTATCACAATGCATAGACACTAATTAGACTGGTCGAGTCCATAGTGGAATGTCTACCAAGAGGTTCCTTAACCACTCAGCATCTGCTCCGACCTTTTCTAAGGTGATAAACTCAGCCTCCATTGTTGAATGAGCTTCACAAGTTTACTTAATAGATTTTTAAGAGACTGACCACCACCGAGTGTAAATACATATCCACTCATGGATTTAATATCAAGAGTATTTGATATCTAATTTGCATTGCAATAGCCCTCAAGCACTATGGGTATACCACTATAACACAAGCTATAATTAGATGTACTCTTGATATATTTAAACAATCTAACCATAGTAGACCAATGGGTCTAATTAGGGTTGTGAGTATATCTACTCAGTTTATCTATAGTACACATTATATCTATATGCGTACAGTTTGATAGATAATTCAAGCTTCTTATTTCTCTATCATATTCAATTTGAGTCACTAGGCTACCTATATTTTTCTTTAAATGTATACTACAATCATATGGCATAGACATTGCACTACAATTCGAGTGTCCAAACTTCTCAAATATCTTATTCATGTATGAGACTAGTTCAACATCAATCTATTTGAGATTATTAAATTTTGATTCCTAATGTTACATCTTCCTCTCCTAAGTCCTTCATATCAAACTTAGAAGATAGAAATTTCTTTATAGTTTTAACTACTTACAGTTTTGTCTGAAATATCAGCATTTCATCTACATAAAGACAAATTATAACTCCAGATTCTTTAGAGAATTTACTATATATACACCTATCAGATTCATTTAATATGTATCCATTAGATATAAGTGCATTATCAAATTTTTCATGCCATTGTTTGGGTGCTTGTTTTAGTCCATACAAGGACTTAACTAGCTTACACACTTTGCTTTTTTGTTCTGGTACTATATAATCCTCATGTTATGTCATATATATTTCTTCTTCTAAATCTCCATTTAGAAAAGCTGTTTTTACATCCATTTGATATATAACCATCTTATGAATTGTCGTTATAGCAAAAAACACTTTAATGGTAGTTATTCTTGCCACTGGAGCATATATGTCAAAGTAATTGACACCTTCCTTCTGTTCACATCTCAAAGCCACTAATCTAGCTTTAAATTTGTCAATTATTCCATTAATTTTAAATTTCTTTTTAAACACCCATTTACAACCAATAGATTCAATACCCTTTGATAGATTCACTAGTTCCCATGTATGATTTTCCATAATAGATTCTAACTCACTATTTATAGCTTCTTTTCATAACACAGAATCTGAAGACATCATGGCTTCTTTGTAAGTTTTAGGATCATTATCTACTAGATAGATGAAATAATCATCTTCTACTTAGATTGGAAGTTTTTTCATTCATTCACTTCTCCTTAGCTCATGTTCATATTCAAATTCGTGTTCTTGTGTTTCATTTCCTTTATTTTTATCCTGTAAAATACTAGGCACTCTAGCCTTCATGAAAAATACATCTTCAAATAATTCAGCATTTTTTGCCTTTATAATTGTATTAGGTTCTAATACTTCAGATTTTAGGACTAAAAATCTATATGCAACACTATTTTCTACATATCCTCTAAATACACAATCAAACATCTTTAAACCTACCTAGCTTTCTCTTTTTAGGTTTAAGTAGCCCTACCTTAGCTAGACAGTCCCAAACTCTTAAGTATTTAAGATTGGGTGCATGTCCCTTCTATAACTCATATAGAGTTTTACCAGTTTTTCTATGTGGGACTCTATTTTGTATGTGATAAGCAGTTAGGATTGCCTCCCCACAAATGTTTAGGGGCAACCCTAAAATTACAAGGAGTGCATTCATCATTTCCTTTAGAAACCAATTTTTCCTTTCTGCCACACCATTTGACTCATGTGTGTAAAGAGTTGTGGTTTCACTGCAATTGAAAAGAAAACAAATAGAGTTAGAGTGACTTATTTATTTCATCGAGACACATCAAATGACGTTGTCCTTAAACGATATTCACCACCCTTCAGTCAAACTCAGGTGCAGTAGGGTTTGCGCCGGCAATCACCCGAAGATTCAATGACTATTGCTTCTAAACCTGCACAGTAATAAAAGCAAGCAACAATAGCAATGACTATTGGTTCTGACTCAAAGAATCACTTATGAAAAAGTCCAACAAAACAAAAAGTAAATAAGAGAAAGAAACAATAGAGCTTGATTATGTTTTGCATTTCCACCAGACTTTTCCTTTTTAACGATATGGCGTTGGTCCTCTCCTTTTTATACAGAGAGTCTAATGTTCACATTTCTTTCCGTTGAATTCTTCTCTTCCATTGACACCCATTCTTTGGTTCTTTGTCTCTATACATTAGGAGCCATATCCTCTATACTGTAATACAGAGTGTACCCTCGCATAGAAGGGGGTGAGGCCCAAGCAAAAAGTGTATGGCCCCACCCCCTTCTATGAG
>JAOXJP010026053.1:0-17054 GCA_025762735.1 Platanus orientalis
TATTTACCTCTAAATAGTTTTTTTCTATTTCCATTTTTTTTTTTATTTTAACCGCCTGCTCTCTCTCTCTCTCTCTCTCTCCATATTTTTTATTGTTTTTCTTCATCCGAATGATGAACCCTGTTCCTTTCTTTTCCATCCGAACCCAACGCCTGAAACATAGGACAATGAACGCCCTTATGGTTTTTGGGTCATTGTCTCTTATCTTTTGGTTTTTGGTCTTATCTCTAGTTGTCTTTCTAAGAGCATCACTACAACACAAGCTATATAGACACACAACAACAGGACGGCCGGATAGGGGTATCTCTTCTCCGACGACAGCAACGGCTACATCGGGACTCGACACAACAATTACTACTACAAGTAACAAGTATGAAGAATTTCTTAAATTGGTATTTGATTTAATGATTTGAATACATTATTGCAAATTGCAATCTTGCTCTAGAGAATAATACTTGATGTTTTTGGGTTATATATTATTTTTGCAAAATTTATGAAATTACAATAATGCCCCTACTACAAAATTCGGGTCAAGGGCTATCGCCTCCCGAACCCCCACCTTACAAGTAGGGGAGGCATTGCCTCCCTACAACCCCCCCTGCCAACTTACCACATATCTAACTAAATATCCGTATTTGTTTATCTTTGGGCCCCCCAAAGATAAATTCCTAGCTCCATCACTGGGGCGGTTGATGGTTCCATAATAATATTGTATATAGATTGAATTGTTTCCTTGTTTGGTTTACTTATATATTTACAACTGTTGGATTCACCTGAAAATAAGCTCAATCATTTCAACTTAATGCATGAACAAAAATCTGCAAAAAAAAAAACCAACAAAAAGACTATCAATCCATAATTTGGGTTCATGAAGTATGCTCAAGTGTTGATTAAGAAAAAACTGAATTTAAATTTGATAGTTGACAGCCCCAAGTAGGATTGTCAATCGGGTCGGATTGGGCCGAGCAAGGGTCAAATTGAGCCCAACCCGAAGTATAAAATCCTAACCTGAGCCCGAATTCAGTCTAAGCCTAGCCCAATGTAATTATTCAGGTTAAATTCGGGTAATCTGGAATTAATAGCCTAATATCTTATTTTTGGATTGTGTTTGGGCCAAATTCAAGTTGGCCCGAAATTATCTCAGTATCTTATTTTTTATTGAATCCGTGCCAAGTTCGAGCCATCCCAACTCGGGCTAACCCCTCTTAACCGAAGAAAGCTGAAAGATCACAAAACATGAATCAAAGCATTCAAACTATTGAATGAAAACATGTTTCTTTATTTAGATCAGCTTTCAGGCCTGGTTTATATTTCCTTTACTTCAAACCGGACTGGGTCTAGCTGAAAATTTTTGGTCCCAAGCTCAACGCAAAATTTATTTTGGGTCTAATGTTTGGGCCCAATCCCAGCCTAGCCCGATACTCAACTTGCCTAGCCTACATATTTTTTTTTCAGGCTAGTTAAGTCAGGCTTTGGGCCAAACCGGCCAAATTGACAGCCTTAGTCCCAAGGCATGCCTCGCACGATTAAAATCAGCTCCTTACCTTTTATGGTGGAGGTTGTTGAATTTTTTTGGACAAAGATATGTCGTGACAAATGTTTCTGTGGTTTTTTGTATTATAAACAAAGAACACGGTCTTTTGTTTTTTAATATGGGATTTTTGTCTATGTATTTTTTGTTCAAGCTACAGCAAAATTTGCATCACTCACCTATTTTTAGCCCCCCATAAAAAGAAATTGGGTATGAGTTCATTTATTTCAAGCAAAGGTCTTCAGCTTACGTCATTGTGTGTGTGCCAATGCCCTCGTGCTACGGTGGCTGTGGCATATATATTCTCTACGGGTGACCAAGGGTCTTAATCCCTTTATATGCAGTGCATGGTTGAGATGAGCGAGGCGCAGCGGGGTCACATCACCTGCGCCGACCCTCTTTATGTGACGTCGTTAGACGAGACACAAAGGGGTATCATTTCACTTTTCGGAGATGTCACATCACCCCCAAAAAGTGAAATGATACTTCCCCTCTGTCTTGTCTCACGATGTCGCACAAAGAGGGTCGGCACAGGTGCATTCAACGAGCTGAAGCAGTAAGTGTAGGTGTAAGGTGCCATATCAAGTGCACCACACTCCTATCACTGTCAGAGAATTTGGTGAGCAATGAGTGCATGCCTCTAATGAAAGCTGCATTCAATCGTTCCAGTGTCGTCCTTCTTCGGTAGTGATGTGGGCTCTAGTGGCTGGTTAAAAAACACAAAGAAAGAATAAAAGAAGGCCATTGAACGTGTGGAGCTCGACAATCCTTGTGACCCTGCCATTATGCCAAGGCCACGGGCGGACGATTAGCTACATGCCAATATGCTGGTGGGTATAGGTATGTCAGGGGATGTCCCCTCAGCTTCCGTGCACATAAAATCCATGTGGGATGCGTCTACAGGGATTTTAAAGTGCTTGTATCACATTAAAGCACGTGCCCCAAAAAGTGTAAATCACTTTTCAGATGTAAGCAATCTGAGGTCCCTGCAGACACATCTCACATGGATTTTGTATGCACATAAGCCAAGCTAGATGCCGAGACGAGGAAGCCAATGCAATAACATCAAGGGTGTGAACGAGTCCTATGGATTTGATAGGACAACTTAAAGTTAGCCTAAAATAAGAATGGCATTAAGTGCCAACACATCAGTGCAAAAAGTGAACCAGGCGTGTTAATCTTTGTACCCTAGAATTTCAAGTGTCGTAGTACGTACCAATCAGAACCTGACAACGATCCTCTCCAAACACCCACTCACCCCTACAAAGGATCTTCTCCATCTGGCCTATTTGTCACAGACATGTCGAGGCATAGGGCACTGGTGGCCTGATGTGTGACACAATTGACCTAGCATGTGGCTTGATGACATTCTCGTAATAAGGTACAGTATGATTTTCTGTACCCGGTGATGTTCCCTTCTGGCAATCCTAGAAAGACAGTATACACTTTGAGGAGGGGTGGGTGCTCTGAGGCACCCAGGCCCTTAACATGGGCAGGAGGCATGTCAAGGCACGGAATGGCACGACAGACTGTGCCAAGGCTAAGGACATGCTCCTAGCCCACATGAGCTTAAACTACGAGGCATTCCCCAACGTGGGTTGGGAGCAGCTCTTGGCATGCACAGAGGTGGTGTCATGAGTTCCCTTGGAGGTTAGGTTCCCTCATGGGATAGTGCTTGGGATCCTAGTGGGGCGGCATTGCACATTCACCTTAGGGTGAAGGTTAGCTCACATGGGTGCTACTAGCATGCGCTATGCGATAGTGGCAGCCCATGGAGTGCTAAGTGGGTTATCCCGTTGCCTTGGTGTGCTCGGGTGTGCCTTGTCCTTGTGCTAGGCAAATTTTTGGCTTGGCCTTGGACATCCACGGTGGTGGCATGACAAGACTCAAGGGTGAGGTCTTGCGTGAAAGGACATGGCGCTGGTAAGGTGCCATGGCCTTCGGTGGGAGTATAGGCAGAGCGTCGAGGATTCCAGGGTCGTTTGGGACGCGCTTCAATGACACGACATGGATGCCAAAGTGGCTGAGTAGTCAGTGCACATGGGGCATGTCGATGGGTCAGTTGAAGAACTCAGATGGTTGAAAGGTTAACCTTGGTTGGGTGATGGTTAAGGTATCGCACGGTTTTAATAGGGAGAAAAATATGGTTGTAACAGTTGGTATCAGAGCAGCGGTTAGTGCTCATGTGGATGATATGGCCTCTGATACGGGTGATTTTAGGGTGAGGTAGTCGACTTTCATTACCTCTGATACAATTGGTATCAGAGCAGCGGTTAGTGCTCATTTGGTTGATATTGCTTCTAATACAGTTGACATCAGGGCGAGGTGGTTGACGGGCTAGTTACCTCTAATACAATGGGTATCAAGACCTTTGGTACAACGGACAACACGAAGGCAATGAGTTATATTCGTGGATGATACTGTGGTTCCGAGTAGCGGAGAAGGGTTGCTGGCTACAGAGTTTGTTTGATGTCTATTCTGTGTAGGGGGTCTGTGGTGAGACTTACCCAGGATCGAGATGATGTCGACAATATATTTGGGAAGACTTTAGTGCGACGAACAACATTGGAGCATTGGTTATTTGGAGATGAACTTACAGATGAAAGTCTTGATGGTTCGGGTGAGCAACTCAAATGCATGTCAGTGGGTGATGCTGAATGGCAAGAGTGTCATGTAGTTCCGACAGACAGGACTACCATGTGGTGTTGAGTTATGTTAGAACGACTTGAAGAGATGTATGCGGTAGCACGACAGGGTAAGGCACAGTGGTGCCAAGGTATGACTTAATGGTAACAAGCTAGTTGAGAATCTGAATGGATGGTCACTTGTGGTGAAGGCACATGAAAGCTCAAGTACTAAAGTAGCACCAGACAGAGTTCCAGGGTTTACTCAGGGTAAAGACATAAGACGTCGAGGCACTAGAGCGAGACATGGACATAGTTATGGGTATCAGGATAGTAAGTCTGCTCAGGTACTAGAGCAAGACATAGTGACATATATGAGGATTGAGATGGTGAGCCTGCTCAGGGTGAAGACATTGGACACGAGGCACTAGAGCGAGGCATGGAGACGGATATGAGTATTGCAGTGGTTGGTCTGCTCAGGGTGAAGACAGGATGTCGAGGTACTAGAGCGAGACAGTGATTGAGTTAGTTGGTTTGCTTAGGGTAAAGACATAGGATGTCGAGACACTAGAGCGAGACAGTGACAGAAATGGTTGGTCTACTTAGAGTGAAGGCAAGTGTGCTTAGGTACTAGCGCGAGATAGTGAGACAGGAATGGAGATTGAGATGGTCAATCTACTCAGGGTGAAGGCAGGTTGCTCAGGTACTAGAGTGAAACATTGACACAAATATGGGAAGCTGATTGGTTAGTTCACTCGAAGTGAAGGCAAGGGATGCTGAGGTACTGGAGTGACACATTGACAGGGACTTAGTGTTGACTCGGGGCGAAGGCAATGGATGCTGAGGTGCTGGAGTAACATGTTGATTGGGATGAAGTGTTGGCTCAAGGTGAAGGCAGGGTGCTGAGGTACTAGGGCAACACATGTGACAGTTTGAGAGTACTATGGATAGTGCTTACTCAGGGTGAAGGTAAAGAAGACCGAGGTACTAGGGTGGCACAGTGATTTGGGTATGGCTATGGCAAGTTACGGAGGAAGACCTTCAATGGATTAAAGGCAAAGTGGAAGCAACGATGGATGCCTTCTCGGGGTGAAGACATTGGATGTCAAGGTACTAGAGAAACAACATAAGAGGATGGTTGAACTAAACTATAATGACGTTCAGGGAGACCGAGGTATGGTGACAAGCTTGAGTGGGGGAGCACTTACGCTAGTGTGCGCAGAGGAAGCAATGACAAGTACAGGTGTTCCATGACTAAGGTCATTTGTTCGAGGTACTAGTGTAGGAAGAGTTCAGATGAGAGCTTTGTTATCTTAGCATGTTGAGTGTCAGGGTTCATACAGATGAGAGTCAGTATGCCGCATAGGGTGAAGAGCATTGTCAGAGCAAAAATCAGGTGGAAACCTCATGGACGAGGTGTGGAAGACCAAGGAGACTTGGCACAGGTGGTTGCGAGTATCAGGTGAATGATGTTGGCCAGGCATTGGACTCAACTGATCGAGTTCCAACATGGGTAGGGTCGATGTACCCAAAGATCTTTATTGGAGAGTGTTAGTGTGGGTTGATGGCTACATTGGCACAGTCTGTAAAGGTATACATGATTTGGCTTTTAGCACCGGAGAATGGGTGATAGCCACAGTGAAGGGAGCTCGACGGACTGAGCCCCATGACATGGAAAGGTCAGAGGACCTATGGATGGAATGCAGGTTAGTGTGGGTGAGGGTTAATTGTCGCGTTGACAGATGCAGAGATGAGTGGAAGTCCTCAGAGGAGGCATTGCATGACGAAATGTGCAAGGCGGTTTCGAACAACGGATAGGGTTATTGGCTGTGTTGGGTGCAGCTTGATTGGATTTGCAGGGGGCTGTAGTAGGTATGGGACTGCACGAAAGCCTATGAGTCGTAATCGAGGGCAGTTTGGGGTGGACGAGTCATGATGAAGACGAGTTCACGTTGGTTGTGTCCCGGTGGAAGGGAGTACCATGCTGCGACAGACTACGGTTGGCTTGCGAGTCGCATCTTGTGAAGTGCATAGGTAGGGGATCTCGGGGGAGAGATCTGTGGCTCGACGGATTGAGTCACAACTTGGTTTGGGAGAGCTGAGCGTTTTGGCGCAAGGTGCGCGGAGCAGTCTGAGGATCGTGCCTTAGAGTAAGGCGAAGTTGGCCTGATATCTAGGGCAGAGCGGAGCTTGGGATGTGTTTGTTTCCTGGCTGAGCCGTGTTTAGAAGATGTCTGAAGCCACAAATGCTAAGATTCAGTGGACTTGGGTGCACAACAAAATGTGCACATACACGATGGACTGTGTACATTATGAGTTTCTGAGCGATGGACTACGCAGGGTGACACTTGGTGTGTGTGGAAGACCGAAGTTGGTCATTAAGTAGGCGGTGTACAGTGGTTTCAAGTCGAGTTCAGTTTGGCACTGGGCGATGATCGGGAGTGGTTGAGGTAGGGGAAGAGGTGTACAGGCCGAAGTTAGCACTTGGTGTGCATGGGGTAGACCGTGGTAGGTTGTGGAGTAGGTGGTGTACAGAGGATCCTAGCCTAGTTAAGTGTGGTACTGGGCGTTGATCGATTGGGGTTAAGGTAGGAGAGATGTGTGCAAGCCGAAACAAGCACTTGTTGTGGGCGTGTTGACGAGGGCGTCAACCAGACAAGTGGGGGAGGATGTCACGGACATGTAGAGGCATGGGGCACTGGTGGCCTAATGTGTGACACAGTTGGCCTAGCATGTGGCATGATGACATTATCGTAATAAAGTACAATATGATTTTCTGTACCCGATGATGTTCCCTTCTAGCAATCCCAGAAAGACATAACATACACCTTTGAGGAGGGGTGGGTGCTCTGAGGCACCCATGCCCTTAACATGGGCAGGAGGCATGTCAAGACACGGAATGACATGACGGACTGTGCCAAGGCTAAGGACATGCTCCTAGCCCGCATGAGCTTAAACTGCGAGGCATTCCCCAACGTGGGTTGGGGGCAGTTATTGGCATGCACAGAGGTGCTGCCATGAGTTCCCTTGAGATTGGGTTCTCTCACGGAACAGTGCTTGGGAGTCTAGTGGGGCGGCATTGCGCATTCACCTTAGGGTGAAGGTTAGCCCACATGGGTGCTACTAGCATACGCTATACGATAATGATAGCCCATGGGGTGCTAAGTGGGCTATCCCATTGTTTTGGTGTGCTTGAGTGTGCCTTGTCCTTGTGATGACAAAATCCTGGCTTGACCTTACACAACCATGGTGGTGGCATGGCAAGACTCGAGGGCGAGGTCTTGCGTGGAAAGGCATGATGTGCGGGTAAGGTGCCATGGCTATTGGTGAGCGTATAGGCAGAGCGTCGAGGACTCTGAGATCGTTTGGGGTGCACTTTAATGACATAACATGGACGTGAGGATAAAAAACGCTCACTTTAACGAATGCTAATCGCTGCTCCTTGTCAAGTGGCGGGCACATCAACGCCAAAAATTGAATATGCACCCTCCAAAAAAGTGAAAATCACTTTTCAATGCTAATGTGTCAGCTCTTGACAAGGTTCGACAGTCAGTTTTTATTAAGGGAAGCGTTCATAAACCGATTTCAGCATGAACGTCAAAGTGACTGAGTAGTCAATAGACATTGGACATGCTGATGGGTCAGTTGAAAGACTCAAGATGACCAAAAGACTAACTTGATTGGGCGACGGTTAAGGTGTTGTACGATTTTAACAAAGAATAAAAAATCTGATCCTAATATGTTGGCCGAAAAAAGTGAATTGTAATTCATTTTTTCCCAGTAATACTTGTTAGACTGGACCTTGGCAAGTCATAAGTGGCAGGACTGCATGAGAGGATCCGGTCTAATTCACCCCTCGACCCTTATTAATTCAAAAGATAGCCTGATATATTATTTTTGTCAGCCTCGAAAACCTTGATTACATCATTATTCAATCCAAAACACGTACAAGCCCTACTTTGAATTTGACTCACCTAACCTGTGCCATTCAAAAGAAACCTGCTTTAATCCGGAAAAGATAAGTAATCAGCTTTTCCTGATGTATTAGAATGGCATAAGGGGTGAACAAATCAGCATTAAAAAGTGATAGGTAGCCCAAAAGTGAAATTCACTTTCGACGCAGATGTGTTAGCCCCTTATGTCATTCTAATACATAGGGAAAACTGATTTCCGTGCCTAATCCCAGCCTGCTTTATTCATACAATTATTCCTAACCCCTTTCGCCCTATACTGAGTGCATGAGAAATTAGGCCAAAATAAGTTGTAGTTTTAAAATGCAAGAGACATCTTATGTGATCTGACATATGCAGGACAGAATTAGAGTACACTGCACAACACTAAGTTAGCAAAAAAGAAAATGTCACTCAATTTTAACTCAGACATGATGCTTTTATAAAAAAGAGTAAATTTTCTGTCATCAAATTGTCCTTGTGTACCCACACCACAGGCTGACAGGTGACGTATTTTTGAATTTGGTGCCTCATTTTAGGTGTTAACCTTTTGATTTGGACACCCCCCTATTTTTTTTTTTATTTCCTCCCAAATGTTCTGTGATGAAAAAATATATATATTGTAGAGTTACTGCTAACACGTATTGCGTTGGGGTTAAAAATGTTTAAAAAATTGCTTAGTTGAAAAAATTTGTCCAAAAGAGTAGCCAAATTCAAAATCAAAACATGTGTCAAACAATTACATGTCTACAGAGGTCTGTGTTGTCATAGATAATTATTATTTTTTAACATATTTTGAACACTATACACCCTTTTTGGAGAGAGAATGATTCTCTGTTTTGAGACAGACTTCTAAAGCCGTGCCCTTGATTGACACCTGATGTGTTTTGAATTTGATGTCTTTTATTAACGCCTATTTTTTCAACTTAACACTTTTTTGAACCCTTTTACCCCCTAAAACAACATTTATAATTCACCTATAAATTATAAAGACAGTTTTATCACAGAACATTTGGTTCGTTTTTTGATACCTGGTTTTTATTTGAAAATTGTTTTTCTAGTTTTAACCCTATATACCTAGCTGTAGGGATTAGGTATAAATGAATTTTGTACAAACAGGTGCAAACAGCACTGTAGGACAGAAGTATTAGCACCAACTTTTCAGGGATGTTTATTACTTTTTGGTTTTTCGATGCTGATGTGTCCACCTCTTGTACCTATTTGTACAAATTTCATTTATACTTAATCTTCTGGGATATATTATCGGCCTTGATGTGAGTGTGTGTGCGCGCTTGGGGAGTGGGGACAAAACACTGTTTTTTTTTTAATAATTAGGGACAAACACTTCATCCCTTCAGAAAAACACACGAAGTTCTACTTTATTTATTTCCAAGATGCCGCCAAAATAAAAACCCTTTCTGAAACATTGACTCTATGTACATGACTTACCAGAGAAACTTTATGTACCATAGTCTAATTTTTGGGGGGTGAGAAATGAGAATCGCTTCCTTCCGGTGGATCCTTATCCACCCTAAATCAAAGAAAAATATTCCATTTCTTAAAAAAAAAAAAAAAAAAAAGGAAAAAATATTCCTCGAAATGCCTGCTAAGATTCTCACCTTTGCTATCCCCGCCACGTCGCAAGAGATGACAGTTTTACCATTGAACAAACGGACAAAAACCAAACCATTGCTTTTCAATCAAGATCGAAAACACTGTTTGTTACCTTGTCATTCGCCGGTCACTCACAAGAAACCCTCTTCTCTCTCCCACTTAAATCACGTGGCGTATATCTCTCGACCTGCGTTCCAGAAACTGTACCCGATTTGATGAAAACGAAGCGTATTCGAATCAGGTTCCCTCAAAATAAATGGATTGGTCCTGGTGGAGACGGCTCTGAGGGACCGTTCTATGTTCTTTCCTCTTCACCTTCCCCCCTCTCACTCCTTCTCCCCCCTTTTCCCTCTTTTGACCTAAAAAAATGTGACTAAGATTTAATGTCTCCTCCAACAACATCGACAACTAGCGGCACAACGACGCTTCGGAGAACTGATTCGCTTTATCTACTCACGCTCACTAGCCCGAGATGCGCTTTTAAATCCAGGATGCGTTTTCCTAAGAGACCAGTTTCCTTTTGCCTCTCCTTTCTTTCTCCCGAACTTTCTTCTTCTTTCGTCTCCCGAATCAGGTTTAATTCAGGAATTCTTGGTTCTCGTCTCATCTTCGGAGCCGATCAATCTTTGCGAAGGAGGAGGAGAATCGACATTGCAGGTTCGTCGTTTCTGCTATTTTTTAAAATGAGATGTAGAGATGTTTGCTGTTCTTGTTTCGAGTTTTCTGTGGATTCTAGGGTTTTTTTTAAGGTTTAGTTTGGTTTGATGATTAGGTTGATAATGTTGAGGGGAGTGGGGTAGAGTTGTTGGATTGTTTTTTGGGTGGAGAAGGCTGGTTTTTACTTGAGAAATTGGATTTTTAGGTATTCTTGGAGCGGATTTGGGAGGACTCGAGTTGGAACAGAATATCGTGCCCGTTGTGTTCCTTGGATCAGTATTGAAGGTAAGTTGTGTATTATGTTGTTTGTTGGGAGGTTGGCTTAGTAAGGGTGGTTAGAGTTTGTTGTCCCCTCGGTGGGATGTTGGGATTTATGGTATGAGAAGTATTTGTAATGTAGAAAGGGAGAAACGTGAGGATGGCTATCCAAATATGTGGGCCTCTCTTGCAAGAGTAGTAAGGAGAATGATTGTCTGTGTTGGCACATGCCTACGTAGGTGTGCCATTGATCGACACATGATGTGTTTTTGAATTTGGTGTCTCTTCTTTTTTACACCTGAACACTTTTTTTGAACCCCAAACACAGTATGTGTCAGATTATAATTCACCATAAACACTACAGACACTTCGTCATCACAGAACATTTTCTTCCTGAGTTGCCATTTGTTTTTCTTTGTATTTGGGTATTTTTATCTCCGCTGACTGGCAATTGTCTTTGTGTTATTCTCTCTTTATATTTACAAAATTACTGTCACTCCTAAAATAAAAGCTCCAAAGTGAGTTGAGTGAAGTAGTATGAAGATGGGGAACCAACATCTTTCTTTTCTTTGGTTGAATAATTCATATCCAAACAGCTGAGTGGAGTAATTCTTTTAGCGGTGATTTGAGTGTGGAAAACATATGTAATGATGGTTGGTGCGCATCAGAGAAAAGGAACTGCCATACATTCAATTCATTGAACCACCATCCACAAAGAATTCAAAGATGACATTTTTTCCGACTTTGCCTTTGGTTGATATTGTTTAGTAATATCTCAATGATCATATTATTTGGACAAAAATATCCGGTGAAGGATTAACAAATTCACCAACATGGACGATGTTAGCAGGATCCATATAGGGAAAAATATTTAGTGTTTCAAGTTTCAACTATAAAAAGTGCAATGCTAAGAGATGCCAGAAAATGCCTCTGTTGAGATTTGCATTCCAATCCATTTATGCACTAAAATACAATAATTTTAATCTTTAATTCATATAAAAAAGTAACAAAATCATGGATTTTGATTCCAATAAACAGTTGCAAGTAAGTCACAAAAAAACTTTATTACAAGCCTGTGTTAACAAAACTGTTCAACGTCTATTAGAGAAACCCTTAATTCCTTAGTGTGAAAAAGACCTTTTAAGGGGTTTTGAAACATGCTGACACATAAATGAAATAATCAATGAAATGTTATTGTAAGAAAATTTCAAAAACAAAAAAAGAGTTTCTTATGTCTTTGTGTTCTGTTAAACCCTGTTTCAAAATAATGTACCTTGCACACTCTTGACACTAGGCGAATCTCAAGGCGTAAGGTATACCCCTCACATGCATCTCACACCATGAAGTGTGATTCTTAAAGGCTGCACCTTGAGGCTTTTTTTTTCTTGATCCTTATCTTGAGGCGAGCTTCAAGGCATAAACATGTGTCATTGTGTGCACATTTGTTAGATGTATATAGATTAAGATTGGTTAATAACTTCTTATCTTTTACTTGGTGACTAGGTGAATACCCTACAAGTTATGTCCTTTGTCATAAACAACATGAACTGAATTTCATGAGATATTTTTTGTTGCCCCATGAGCTAATTCTGATGAATCTGGGCTTTCGTGATTCATTGACTTTGTATACATGGTGTTCAAGGGACAAAGTGCTTCTCTTTGGGGCAATATTTACTTGTTATCTTTGATTTAATTTTTGGTCTTCCCATGCTTTAAGTTGCTAATCAATTTTAATAATACTTCTGGACTTCCTGTTGTAAGGACAGCTCTTTTTTAAGGAGGGAGTTGCTTTTAAATGGCTGGGAGAGGACCTTGAAATATAATTCTGTGTGGTGGGCTGCCTTTTTTCTTTTTGATCGATAAGGTAAAGATTTTATTCCAACCGAGGAAAGTACGAGCAGTACAACCTAGCTGGGCTAAGAGCTAAGACAAACAAAAAAGGGACTCGAACACCCAATCACGAAATTTAGATTTCTAAAGGTCGGAAGGTGGGATACCCATTGGTACAATAGGGTGAATTATTCTGTTACTTATAAATGCTTAGTGGTTCACTTTTTTCTTTGGAATATAGTCTTTTACTTTTCAAAAATTAATATTAAGAAAATCAGAAAAGGATTATACAACTATTTCTTAAATGAGATGATGTTTATCATTCTAAATTTTAGTAGCAAGAATAAGAGGACCCGGCATTTCTAGCTGTCATGTAGAAGGTGACTCTTTGACTAGAATCCTAATCTACTCATTGGTGGAGTTCACATAGGCAAACTTGGGCCTGTTTTAACTCCAAGAATATCCCGTTTCAGGTGCTACATTTACTGTAAAATGTAGCTCCCAATTCAACCATCAGCTCTGTGCTGTATCTTCATAGGGTCTAGTTTTATCTCTATCTAGTTATGTATATATCTTTTTGTATCATTCAGATATATGTTACCAAAAGTATAACCCCATAATCAAACTTCAAAAAAAGAAGTTAAACTGTGCATTTTGTGACATACATACATCTTATTTATTTATTTTTATAGATAATTTGTACTGATTTTATACTTATTATCTTACACACGTATTGCATATTGATCCTTTAAGGTGTGGTATATTGCCTCATTGTTGAAATTTTTTACAATAGATCTCATAATTACTGTACACGTTCTGAGTCATTTTTCTTTCTTTCCTCCTTTAATTTCTTTTAAAAAATATGTAGAATTTATTAGTGGAATGCGAGCATAAGTTTAGCCCCCTATATGCAAGGGGTCTACAAAAAGATCAAGGAAAGTCTACAAGAACTATAAGAGACAATATGTATAAAAGAAAAGAATTATAAGAGACAATCGACAATGATCCAATAAATACATTATTCTGATGATGCTGAAATGTGGGTAATTTGATTCTTTGAACTTATAAAGATTGGAAGTGTTGTGTTTCATGGGTATAATTATAAGGGTATGTTAGTCCATGTACGGTGTCGGGGTCTACTTGTTAATATCCGCAGCTATATTCTTACCTCTTTAATACATGAGGCAAGTATGCGAATAGAGTAGAATACATTCTAACTCCATACAATTTTCTCTTTTCTTCTTCTTCTTCTGGTGTGGGATAATAAGCTTTGATTTCGAAAAAAAAAATGTGACTGTTTAGGGCTATAGGATCCTGTTATTCTAAGCCCTAAATGATGTTGAGGAAGTGTGGGACAGAGATTAGGGTTTCAAGAATGTGGTTAGTGTTACCCCAAATACCCTTAATAGAAAGTTAAGGAAGGAGTTGAAAAGAGAATCAAGAATCAAGATAAGCAATTTTAGAAGAAGCAAAGAAGGAAAAGTTTGTAGAATAGAAGGAAGAACCCTGCTGGTCCGAATTCTGGAAATCAGGGCTACAAAGATGAAATGATCAAAATACCCCTGATGTGATGTCAGAAAGGTATGAAATTTTGTGTGTAGAAAAGTGATTTGTATCCAAAGTTTCAGGTTAATCCAATAAGAGGAGTTATAGAAAATTAGTTAAGAAATTTGCTACTACGGAGGTTCAACAAGAACATTTTAAAGAACTAAAGATAATTTATCAAGAATTCAACAAAACAACAAAAGAATTTAAAGAAAAGTAAGAGAGATAGTGAGAGATAGAAAGGAGAAAACCTTAATAAAAGAATCAAAGAAAGACCTTTTCTTGATAGAGAGATTTTTGCAAGAAGTATATCCTGGATTCCTCTGCAGATTTCTGAAATTTTCAGCAACTTTAAGCTGTCAGCCTTGTATATTTTAATCCACGGCAAGTAGATATTAAAGGAGATAAAAAAAAAAGAAAAGAAAAAAGAATAAGAAAGAATAAAGAAAGAGAGAGAAAAGATGGAACCTAGGGAGCCCACAGCTACACTATAGGAGGGATGGGATACACCACCACATGTGGGTTTCACATATCACAAAACCAATTCTTTATTCAAAATTCATCAACTAATCTATTACATGTTGTGCATACCTTTATATTGGCTTTAAAACATAAAAAATCAAAAAATCTATTCTAACTATGATAAATACTAAAAACCTCTAAAACACTATTCTTGTCACTCACTAAAACCTCTTTAGTTATTTGGTCATAACTCTCCCAAAACATCTCGTATTTGCGCAATCTTAGTCTCTTTTGAAAGGTAATTGAATAACTCTTTCAAAGACACTAAAATCTCGCCAAAAGGGCAATTTTTGAAGTTAAAAAACTTGGGCTAAAACTAAATTTCGGGATTACTCTAAGTCCCAAAAAAACCTATGGCACAAAAGGCCTTAATATATAATGTGATTCTAAAACAAAAACAAAAACGACTCTAATTATAAAATAAAACCCACAAAAATAATTCAAAACAACTTGAGTGAAAGTGATCTTCCCAACATCTTTTTTCTTGAATTTGGCCTTCTTGTGTATGTGGGGGGGGCACATACATACGCGTCTCTTGATGATGTCCGCATCATCTCTTTTCTGATGTAAGAGTATTCTATGCAAAGAAGAAGAAATTGGATGACCATGGATAGGCCTTTTTGTTAATTCTAATATAGTAGTTTATTTTAGAAGTGTTAATTAGTGGTAATTTTGTAATAAGGCCAATAGTGTCATAATTAGTTTAGTTTTTTTGGGTATTTAGTTGTAATCCCGTTTTCCTCTTTGGATCTGACTTTTCTATAGCCAAAACTTGACTTTTTGGGTTGATTTTGATGTAATTAGATAGGTTATTCAGTTACATTTCTAATGAGACCAAGATTGCGCAAATCCGAGGTGATTTGGGAAAGTTATGACCCAATTACTAAGGGGTGACCACTAAAAACGGGAATATTGTTTTTTAGTAAGTCTTAAGTTTGTGTATTTTTTATTTTTAGAAAGCTTGGCTAGCAAGTTTAGGAATTTTGGAAATTTTTTGGAGAATCTTTTAGGAGATTATTTGAGATCTTGTGGGGCCCAATATCCTGGCTAACAAGCCAAATATTGTGTCAACCATGATTTTTTTTTTCTTTAGAAGTCTTTTTTACTGGGCAAATTTATTTTGTTAGAAGATTTAGAATCTAGGATTTTATTTTATTTTATTCTCCATGTAATGCCTATTTAAATGCCACATTAGATTAATGAGAAGGAGTTGAAGATGAATATTTGAAAAGAAGACACATGTGTGTTGATATGGGTATGGTATCCAAAGTTTTCTCTCAACTCCTCACATGAGGTGAGTATTTTACCCTCTATCTCCATGTAATGCCTATATGGGTATGGTATTCCAAGTTTTCTCTCAACCCCTCACATGAGGTGAGTATTTTACCCTCTATCTCCATGTAATGCCTATATGGGTATGGTATCCCAAGTTTTCTCTCAACCCCTCACATGAGGTAAGTTTTCTACCCTCTATCTCTTCTCTTTCTCTTTTCTTCCCTCTTCTTTATCTTTTTTCTATGCTTAATTTCTCTTCTCAAAACCTATCCTACATCAGATTTGGTATCAGAGAAAGATTCCAACTAATTCCAATCTAGTTGGGTTTCTTGGGAAATTCCAGTCTCTTGTTTTCTGTTGTCCTAAAATTTCTCAAGAGGCAAACATGGTTCACACCATTAATACTCCATCCAGTAAAGTAGATGAACATAGTGCAGACATTCGAGTTATAAAGGGTGATGTTCAGAGCCTCAGACAAGAATTGGAGGCCTTAGACCCCAAACTTACATTTAGGATGGATCAAATGCAATAGGAAACACGCAAGATGTTTGTTGAGTTTATGGCCAGATTGCCTCCTTTAAAATGCATTTGCTACATGTAATCCATCAACTGCGGATACTCATCAGTCAGAGCAGCCTCCTTTAGAGCAGTTTCATAGTGTGCAAGGCATTGGGACAAGTCATTAGGCTCAACATGAGGTCGTCTGTTCCATGCAGGTTCAAGAGGCTAGGTTTGACCAGCCCATATATGATCAGGCTAGATTTAAGCAACTCAGATGTGATCAAACCTACTTGAAGTAGCCTAGGCGTGGCTATGGGGATAGAGGTGATTGTGCGCATCATGAGTTGAATCGACATATGAGGTTGGAGGTGTCATTGGTGTTGCTGCCCATGCAAGCTAAAGACCATGAAGATGAGGTATTCATCCTTCAATTTGAGAATTCTACCTCTTCAATTTCGTGATCGAAATTCTTTCAACCTGAGAAATTGATGCGGGAGTATTCTATACAAATAATATGAAATTGGATGACCATGGATAGGCCTCTTTGTTAATTCTAGTAGAGTGGTTTATTTTAGAAGTGTTAATTTGTGGTAATTTTGTAATAAGGCCAATAGGGTCATGATTAGTTTAATTTTTTTGGGGTTTTAGTTGTAATCCCGTTTTTCCTCTTTGGACCCAACTTTTCTATGACCCAAACTTGACTTTTTGGCTTGATTTTGGTGTAATTAGATAGGATATTCAGTTACC
>JAOXJP010026064.1:0-11257 GCA_025762735.1 Platanus orientalis
TTGTTATTATTTGGGTTTATGTCAGACTATGGGATTTTATTTATAGAATATGGTTTGTGGATTTTAAATTTAATGGAGTGATTATGAGATTCCGTTGCGTATGTATGAAAGGAAAGATGCGAAAAAAAAATTATAACCAATATTAAATGGTATTGATGTGAATGGATTAATGTCAGGCGCCAAAATTCATAGCTATACAAGTATGGGTTTTGGGGCGTGACAGTATCCTCCATGGCCTCTCTCAAATCCGCCAGTAGTTTTCCCCACATGTCAATTTAAGTTACCTCCTATAAATATTCTCTCAGACTCAAGAATTCCCTAAACTAATCCATCCATGTTCTCCCAAAATTGTTTTTTAGTAGTTTCATCTGGTCCTACTGAAGGTGCATAAGCACTAATTATATTAATTATCTCTTTTTCTAAGACAAGTTTAATAGCTATAATCCTACCACCTATTCTCTTAACATCTACAACTTCTTCCCTTAGATCTTTGTCTACTATTATTCTTATCCCATTTTTGTTATTGGCTTCTCTTGTGTACTAAAGTTTAAGTATGTTGTCAAATAAGATTGCATAAAGTTAGTTGATATGTAAACAAAAAAACAAAATATCAATTTATTAATAGCAAGCAACTATAACTAATTAAACATTACCAGTTCATGTAAATATTTGTGGAGTTCATTCTTCCACCTAAGATCAATAATCTTGATATAAGTTCTATGATTACATATGGTCTCTATAGATCTCTTTGCCCTATCCATTGCCTCGTAGATGTAAGGCATAGTGGTTTTCTTATCTTGATTCACAATCTTTAGAACCTTTACAAGAGGCTTTGCATTCTTCTTCTACAGTACTTCTTTTTCTTGTCTTTCTCTCCAATATACCCTAGAAATATGTCATCAATAAAATATCTCTGGAGATCATGTTTATGTCTATGAAGGTTCTACAAAGCCAAATGCTCTGTGGCAAACCAGGTAATCCCTGGGCACAGTAAGTCATGGCCCTGTGTGTAATTGTCCCTTATGTAATTCATCGCTTATGCACTATTGTAAATGAGACTAGTTATCTTTCTTTGTCAATAATCTATCTAACATTCTTCACTTTCCCAATATCCTCTAACATGAAGTCAATATAATGCAGCACAAGGGAACAATAGAAATGCTACCTTTTTCACATTAGCATCTCCCCTGCATCTTTAAATGATGCCTTGTTTTCCGTCACAACCTGGACAACATTTGTTTCACCCACCTCATCCACAACTTTATCCATCAGCCTGAATATGTACTCATTTATCTTGCGATGGCCCATGGTGTCCATTGATTTGTGAAAGATCATATTCCTATTACTATACACCATAAAATTAATCAATGACTTCCTAATCTTCGAAATCCAACAATCACATATGGTGGTACATCCATATTTAGGCTAATGCATCTTTAAATCCTAAATATAATCCTTCAGGTCATCTACTCTCTTGGCAAATAAATATTTGACAATTGATATGGGCTGGGGCCTCGTATCCCTAGCCCTGCCTCTACAATAGCATCACACATGGTCTAAAAGTATAGGTTCTCTATAGCAAAGAATTGGATGTCAGAATGCACCATCCACCTACAAATTTCATGCCCAACTCCTATTCCCCTTTTTTCTGAACATATTATTAATTTTTTTATGTTTTGTTCCCTCTTTTCTAGACTCACCCTCCCCAGTTGATTACCACCTAGTTATGGCTTTCTCATTTTCACATCGTAACCTCTCTATCTCTATCTCTATCTCTATCTCTATAGGTTCTTTATAGGTCTCACTCCTCTCAAAAGTAGGCTGTGATGACCCTCCTCCAAGCTGATATTGAGAACCCACCCTTCCCATGCCAGTGGAATCTCCTCACTTCATCAACTTGTGAAGACTTTCTACTCTCTTTCATTGCTACCATTAACTACTCTCTCCAGCTTATCCATACCATCAAAGCCACAGGCTTCCTCCTCCTCAATATCATGTTGACTAGGCCCGCTAAGTTGCTCCTACAATAACTCTTTTTTTTTTCTTCTTTAGAGCCTTCTCTTTTTTAACTTCTCTTAAGTGTGTCTGCATATCTAACATCAATTGTTTAGATACTTGCAAGCATGGTTCATCATCTCCCATAGAGTTGGCAAGTTAATGCTTGAATCTACTCACGCCCCCCTCCCACATGATCTTATTGCACCAATTCAACTTTACTTATTTTTTGCATGGGGTTAATGCAACACAATGTGACAAACCAATGTCAAATTGTTTTCTTTATAGTTACAGTTTGAACTTAAACCTGAATCCATTTCTATTCTCTGAACCTGTAAAAGAAACAATAAAAGAAATAACTAATAAATAATAATCAAATATAAACAACATGCACCTACATAAAGAAATACATTGATACTTTACATAACATTATACATATTTTAGTAGTTTACACATTACATAATACTTAAAAGTACAAAACTAATAAACTATACACCATTTTCCTATTTATTTATATTTTTTATATTTTTTTGAATTTATTTTAATTTTATAAAAATATATGTAATGAAATAAGCTACAAAGAATCAAAGATTACACTATAAGATTGCATTTGGGTAACAAAAATAATGTACTATCAAGTTCATGAAAAAATAATTATATATTAAAATTAATTATTTTTTAATTTTTGGATTAATCAAAAAAAAATTGAAATCGAGTTCAATTTCAATCATAGATCAATGGGTTTTGATCCCAAACCCATAGATTTATAGTTTATTATATCATATACATCACATATATTTATTTTAGATTTTTATTTGAATTTTAAAAAAAAACACCTATTTTTCACAAAAAGTAGGTTTAATCCACAAACCACCGCTTAAATCTTGTTTTTGACGCAATAAATTAGTAGATATAACATCAAATGCCCTGATCTATTGTTTTAATGCAAAAGGAATGAATAAAAATGGATTTAAGAGAAAAATCATACATTTTTTGGTTTCATGGACTAACCCTAAAATTTCCTCTTTTACTATGCCAAAATACAAGTTTTTGATTCACAAAACTTGTAGAAATCAGTATAATAGTGAGTTTAGCTGAGGAATCACAAAAAATCGAGTCTGGGAGGAGCATAATGCCAAAATGGGGGAAATGACATGGTTCAGCGATCATATTATCATGGATCGCCTAATACAGAGTCGGATTGGGCAATCCATGAGTCAGATCGCCCAATCCGACTCAGTATCGCCTGGATCGGATGATCCATGGGTGGATCGCCCAATCCAGGGGCGATCCACTGCTAAGGCCAATCCAATAGTGGAATCAGAATCGCGGAGCCGGATTAGCAAACGTTTTGAACCATCCTTTAAGGAGATTTACAGGTTGTGCATGGTGTTCCTCATTCCATTGTTTCTAACAAAGATTCCAAGTTCATTTGACAGTTTTGGCAGACTTTATGGAAGAAGATTGGAACTAAGCTAGATTTCAGCACATCTTTTCACCCTCAAACAGACGATCAAACAGATGTTGTTAATAGGAGTTTGGATAATTTTCTTTAATGCTTAACTGGAGATAAGCCAAAGCAGTGGGATTTAATACTACCACTTGCCGAGTTTGCTGACAACAATGCAAAGAACTGCACAACGCAACATAGTCTTTTTGAGGTGGTGTATGGTTCCAATCCTATTAGTGTTTCAGACTTGGCTCAAATTCCTAATGCAAAGAAGGTCAGTGTGAAGGCAGAAGAAATGGTAGAACATGTCAAGTCAATCCATAAACAGGTGCAACAACAAATAGAGGCCAACAATGCCAAGTACAAAGCTACAGCTGATGCACGTCGGCAACAGGTTGTATTTGATGTTGGTGACTATGTTTGGGCTAATTTTGACCAAGGATCGAATAACTAGTGTGAATAACGTTGCATGATAGGAAGATTAGCCCATGTGAGATTCTAAAGAAGATTAATGATAACACCTATCTGTTGAAGTTGCCAAGCCATATTCGTGCATTCAACAACTTCAATGTAAGGCACCTTATTCCGGAAAAAAATTAGGTGAAAATGAATTTCATGAGAACTGTGGAAACGTCATCAGGGTGCGGACACATCAGTGCCGAAAAGTGACAAGTGTCCCCCAAAAACTGTAAATCACTTTTCAGTACTGATGCATCAGCCCCTCTGGTGCAGTTTGCACAGTTCTCATGAGATTCATTTGCACATAATCCAAGCCCCTTTATTCCATATAATGGAGATACCACCGACAACGATGTAGACAACTTAAGGGCGAGTTTTTCCAAACAGGGGGTGTCTGATGCAGCTGCTGATAGTTTTTTGGAACAATTGGAGCACCCAAAGTCATTTAAATCTGGCCACAAATAGTCCAAGCACTCATGGGGGTCCCTAAACCTTCATATAGTGGTGTTACATCTTGTCTTTCTTCTTTTATTGATATTTACTTAAAAGTATCTTTATTATTATGTTTTAAGGGCTGGGATTAAAACATCTTAATGGTTATTATTTAGGGTTGGTAGTACCAATGGATATAAATAAGTGTAAAGGCTAAATTAGAGGCAACCATTTTTATTTTGAAATAGAAGAATGTTGTGCAGCCATTCCAGCCCATACATCGGAGCTTCTATGGTTTCCAAATCCTAGATATTTGAGTTCTACTTTTCCTCTTGCTTGCTGTATTTTTTTCCCCTCTTATTTGTTGTGTTTTCTCTCTTATTGTTGCTGATTTGTGGACTGTTATTCCAGTTGATAGATCCTAGATTTAGCACTCATCTTTACAAGTAGAGGCAACAGAGTGGGATGAGTAGTGGACCTGGCAAAGGCAGATCATGAACTATGCCAAGTGATCTTGACATATTGAAGTGTGAGTATTATGGATGCTCATGGCATACTAGGGACACCTATTGAGATCTCCACGGATGTCCTCAGGTTAGGGGCATCAAGGTTGTTTAGCTTGAAAGGAGATCTTTTATTGGTAATCGTGGAGGTACTTGTTTTGGTAGCGGGTCGAGTGCCCAGTCCAATATGACTACCAGTTCTTCAAAACTTGTATACCCTCCAGCATCTTCTTCTAATGGTTCAAGTTTCTCATGAGAACTCTGATGTTTATGGCCAAGCTGGAGCCTTCGATCACTGTATCTACTTCCTCATTTGTTCATTCAGATACTTCGGCCTTTGCAATCAATGCTTATGCATTTGCTTCCAGCCACTCTTGAATTAAAGATTTAGGAGTTTCAGATCAAATGACTGGTATGTCATCATTTTTTTCCTTTGTATTATATATGTTTTGATAAGGATAAAAGTAAAAAATAGTTAATAGATCTTATTATTTTGTTGTGGGTAAGGGCATCATTCCTGTCACTCCTACTCTACCCTTATTTTTTGCTCTCCATGTTCTCAATTTTACTTTGAATCTTCTTTCTTCCAGTCATCTTACCAAACTTTAAACTAAGTGTCACCTTCTTTGCCTCTCATTATATCTTTCAAGAATTAGAGACAAAGAAGACAATTGGTAAGGGTCATGGGAAGAAAGGCCTTTATCTCTCAAAATTCCCTCACATTTGCTTCTTCAGATCAATAGTTTTAAGTACCAAAAATAATGAACAGCACTTCCTGTTCCCAATAGTTGCTATAGTGGCACAATCGTCTAGAAACCCTTATGTTTCTATTTAAAAGAAATTGTTTCCTCGGTTATTTTCTCCATCTACTATTGATTTTTGTTGTGAACCATGTGAGTATGCTAAACTAATGCAGTAGCACTGGCTTGGATGGATCATAGATACCCCTTGTGGAATCCCAAGATCAAGACCAAGATGTCGGACCTTAAGCCTCCAATCTACCTAAAACCAATTGGTGATAGGAGAAAGCAAACTCGATTCTTTTATGGCATTCGACATCGCACCCATGGGCCTGTTTCTAGAGTGGTCGCAGGGAGCGGCATTGTGAAATCCACCAACAATCTCTCCCTCACGAAGACGCTCCCATAACTCGAACCCGTGACCCCTGCCTCTGATACCACTTGTCAAACCTTGAGCCACCAATCTACCTAAAACAAATTGGTGATAAAAGAAAGCAAACTCAATTCTTTTATAGCATTTGACATCGCACCAACTGGCTTGTTTTTAGAGCAATCGCAAGGAGCGACATTGTGGAATCCACCAACAAAAGAGGACCTAGTACTTCTAGCCGTGGGGGGTATATTTTTTATTGTCTAGTCAATGTAATAAGTCCAATAGTGCCAAGTGTTTTGCTGAATTTTTAGTAGAGGGTATGTGATTGTAATAAGGCTGATAAGCCAAGGGTATGTGGGGGAAAATAGCCTAGTCGACAGCAATATTATTTTGTCCTCTAATGGCCACCAAAGTCAAACAATGCAGCCCACTAGAAGAGCCGGTCGACAGCCATGTTTTCCTCATATTTTGGATAGTTTTAATTATAGGAAACTTTATGGTTTTACGAAATATTAGTTTAGAAAATACTTGGGCAGCAAGTTTAGGAATTTTAGTAATTTCTAATTTATGAAGCTTTATTATTTAGTAGTCAAGTCTATATAAAGGTCCCTTCCCCATGAATCAAAGTAATGAAGTTTAATAAAATTGTAATTCTTTTTATTGAATTGGGTGGATTTCCCAAGGTGGTCTTGGACCTACTCTCTCTCTCTCTCCCCCCCCCCCTTCCCCCAGCCCATGTATCCCCTTTCTTCCCTTTTCCTTCTCCCAATCACACAGTCACATCTCTACTCCATCTTCGTCTTCTCTTTCTTCTCTTTTCCTCTTCTAGTTCTTCTCCCTTACCTTCCTTCTTCATCCTTACACTGGTCCTTGCTGAAAATCATCATTATCAAGGAGTACTTCTTGTTTTCAAGAAAAAAACTCTGCAGAAAAAATACCAACAATTGCAGCATTACAGTCCCTAGTCTTGGAAATCGCAGGCTTTAAGTTCAGGAATGAGGTTCTGATTTGATCTGGTAATCTTGCCCTTCCTATTCCCTTATTGAATTTTAAAACTCCATTGTTATTTCTTGTTCAAATTCTCTGGTTCTATGGTATAATTTTAGTGTCCATTCACTCCATTGTCACTTTTTTTTTTATCAAATTTGTTTGGGGTTACTAAACCTGAAATTGCACCCCTCTATATTCCTCTTTTAGGTCACCCACAAAATCCCTAAGTTTCCCCTTAAATTCACCTCTTTCTTCCCTCTGAAAATCACAATATTCCCTGCTGATCTCACCATCACCATTAAAGAACTTTTCAAGTTTCTAAATTTGACTATTTAACCTATTAAACCTTATCCAAATTTTGTGAAATTTTAACCCTGGACCCTTCGAATGATGCACTATTGATATGGAAAGTTTCATAAAATTGTGACATGTGGAAGGGGTGTTTTGGTAATTTTACCAAATCTACCATAATTACAATTTTGCCCCTGGTTCGAAATTCAGTTATTGTATTTTCTGAGTTATTCGTTTGCGAAGTACAACTGTTCTCTCTATTATTCCACATCAAAAACACTATTGCATATCTTATCCAATTAATTTTAAAAAAGTACTTCATCATTTACTATTATTCACTTAGATATGTGGGGACTTTCTCCCATTGTTTCTTTGTCTAGATTTCGTTATTTTGTTATGTTTGTAGAATATTTTTCCATAACTATTTGGATTTAGTTGTTGAAATCCAAAAGTGATGTCTTTCCTGCTCTCATATCATTTCAAAAGATGGTCCAGTTTGATGCAAAATTTAAATTCTTAAATCTGACAATGGTGGGTAATATATTTCTACTAGTTTTACTTCTTACTTCAGTCAATGTGGTATTATCTATCAAATCACATATCTAGGTGCTCCTAAACAACAGGAGTGGCTGAATGAAAGAACAGACATTTACTTGAAGTAAATAGTGCCCTTCTTTTTACTAAGAACGTCCCAAAAGCTTTCCAGTCTTATGGTTTGCAAACTGCTACATATCTTACGATTTGTAGGCCATCCTGCGTGCTTGGATTCAAATCCCCATTGATGTGCTATCTTCTCCTCCAAGTTTGTTCTTCATTCCTCCCAAAGTTTTCGGATGTAAATGTTTTATACATGAGATAGATGTCTTAAAGGATATAAATGATATCCCCCAACTCGAAACATTTTGGGTCTAAACGTTACATTTTTTGAATCCATACCATTTTTCTCACCTACACAGACTTCTCTTTATTGGGAGAATCGTAGTGAATATGGCTTTATTGTCTTTGTCATTAATTCCTCTTCATGTTCCATCATTTCTCTTTGACAATTACAGTATTCATGGTCATGATGGTGGGGAAAATAGACAGGAGTTGATTAAAGAAAAGAAGCTTGAAGTATATAAGAGAAAGTTGAAGACAATAGTTGGTGGAGAATGGAGATCCTCATGTACCATGCCAAGAAGCCTATTCTCTTAAAATTTTGCCTAGTTTTACTGCTTTCTTAGGGGTTTATTCTAGCTTTCATCTTTGAAATTCTTTTCCTAAGCTTTATAAGGAGACCTTGTGGCTCTAATAGTTGTTTGAACTTCATCATTGCACCACCCATTTTCTTTAGAAGAATGCATATTCACTCTAGACTCTCTAATGGCCTCTTTCACTACTCTTAATACAGCTAGCCGTTTCATCCACATGACATTAGTTTCTTCTTCCAAATTCCAATTGTCCTCATTTATCAATTTATCTCCAATTATAACTAGTTTTTCTCCTGTTATGTTCCACCATCTAGATCTTGGGCAATTAATTTGTCGTATCCGTCTTTTAATATAGACATCTAAAACCACCACTATGTTGCATGGTTAGGTTCTCTCTTGGGATAACCTTACATTCCTTACATGTTGATCGCTATATCCTCCTAATGAGATAAAAAATCTATCTAGTTTCTGATTAATCTACTTTAAAGGGTCACCATCTTGTTCTATCATTTTTCTTTTTGATTAGTAATATTCTATTAATGGGGGTGAGACATCCCCAAAGGAAACCCCTTTGAAATATAGAAGGCCCTTACAATGTAGCTATACAAGGAGAGTTCATTAAAGTATTGAAACAAAATGCATAATCTTTAATCAAATATACGAAGGAACAGGATATATAAACTTAATTGGAAGACTGGGCCATCCATATACTCATTCATATTCAATCCTACATATTTCATCAAATTCACAAAAATTTTAAAAAATAAATAAATAAAAAACAAAGAAAAAGTATTTTAAAAGAAAGTTCACCATCTGATGCAGCCAAGATACTCAAGACATAGTGGCATAGGGCTACAAAAGATCATTCCTTTGGACCAAAACGTATCTAAAAGCATAGGGTGTCACTATTAGTAGGTAGGGGTAGATATGTCAACATGAAAATTTGTAGATTCTTCACGTAAGAATCTCAAGGTGTATAAACTCAAATCTCAATGTCATGTGAAGTCGAAAAAAGAACTCCCACACTCACGTCAACAATGCCAATCACACACTCTCGTATCCGTATATGACTGAGGCTGAGGCATCACTCTCAAAAGATCTAAACATTGACAGTTACACTACATTAGAAGAAGATAATGTCTCGTCCATCATCATTTATTGCCCATATGACCTAAAGCACTGATCATCAATTCAATACCCAAAGTAGTACCCATGCTCATAATCATATCCTTCATATTGTGTTTGTCATTATAGTTTTTGGTAAGTGCAGATGCCTTAGACTTATACCTGTTGCCTCTCTTTCTAGATTGACTTCCATGGGATGTATCCTGCGTGGGAATGTATTGATCATCAAACCCTGTGAAACCGCAAGGGGTAAAAGAGTCAACTCCGCCTCCACCCTCACCCTCATCCATGCTAATGGCACAACTACATCATCTCCTAACTCCATCATCAAAATCATCAAAACTCTACTCATCTACCTCATCATCACTCCCCAATGTCGCTTGTGTCAACATTGCTGTATGCTTTTGGGGTGGGGCCTGGACCATATCATCATCCCTCGCATCCACTGCAACACCGACATCTGGTCTTGAATTTAAAAAGAATGTGTGCATCTCCCTATAACTCTCATCAAAATCCTAGTCTCCACCTGCACCCTCAACAGTCGGGGCCGCCAGCTGCAGTCCTCCCACAATCCACTTTATACTTTGCCCATCAAGTATTGAATCCTTCTCCTCATGGAATCAACTATCAAGTACATCATTAATTGCAAAGATGTGGTTAAGATCGATGGGATTGTAATAACCAGCATCTTGTTGCCTCTAATAAATTTCAAACCTTTAAACACATATTGTAATGCATGTATATTAATTAATGCAAGTTGAACATCTACAATCTATTTCTAGGCCTTGAATGTATTAGAGAGAATGTATTCCAATTTCTCTCACACCCAGAAGAATATGCTAATTGACTAAGGACTTTGATAGCAATGTCCTTAAGACAATGTGCATTATCCTCATATAAGCTCTACCACTCATCTGTAATAAAAATGATTGAACATATTAGATTTATACAAAAGTCAATACTTAATTGTAAGAACTTACATATTTATTGGTATGAATACATGGTTGACAATCTTCATAGCAAGCTTCGAAAGGTTTGACTTAAATCCCTCCCCGCTCATAAATTTATTCAACTATAGACAATATTTACATATCTATGTTAGAATGTTAGATTTCAGCTGAGAATAAACATATGAACATGTACTTACGTCTCTCATTACAACTTCTTATTTAACCTCATCCCTATCAAGTCTTTGTATTACCGCTTTCATTGTTATAATTACATTTGTTTTCATTCCCATTTATCAGTTGATATATTGAAATTGCAAATTCAAGAAGTATGATGCCAAAGGCAACAACAACAAAAAAATAGCCTTATCCCAATTATTTGGGGTCGGCTACAGAAATCCTGTTCCGCCATTCCGCTCTATTTAAGGCCATATTTGTTGTTAAATTACAAACTACCATGTCGCTCCTTACTACTTTAACCCAAGTCAATTTTGGCATTCCTTTAGTCCTAACACCTTCAACTTATCAATTTATCTCTAATTATAACTATTTTTCTCCCGTTATGTTCCACCATCTAGATCTTGGGCAATTAATTTTTTCGTATCCATCTCTTAATATAGACATCTAAAACCACCACTATGTTGCATGGTTAGGTTCTCTCTTGGGATAACCTTACATTCCTTATATGTTGATCGCTATATCCTCCTAATGAGATAAAAAATCTATCTAGTTTCTGATTAATCTACTTTAAAGGGTCACCAT
>JAOXJP010026104.1:0-17012 GCA_025762735.1 Platanus orientalis
TATATATATATATATATATATATATATATATATATATATACTAAACAAAGGGTGTTGACGTGGAGCCCCTCTTTGCTTTATTTCACACGGATTTCTCCTACAAGACACGTGTGGGAGTATTTTTTTAATTACTTTTCATTATTTTTTCTAATTTATTCTTTCCATTATTTTCTATTTAAAAATTAAATAAGCCTTTTAATTATATGTTACAACAATATAACTTTAGTTTTTAATTCGTTTTAAAAAATTGCCTAAATTATCTCTTATCCTACCATATTTCCAATATTCTTAAAGACTCTGTAAATTTAATTTTCTTTTTTAAATTTCTTACTCCTCTCAACACTATGTAAATTTTATTAATTTTCTACACGCTTTTTTTTCTTTCTACTCCATTCCCTTAAAATCTTTCACCTCCTTTCTCTACATCTTCCACTTTTTAAATTGATTTTTTTATTATTTATATATTATTTTCAAAAATCAGATCTACGAGTTTATTGTTTGAATGTAGACTTATATATTCTAATCATCTTTTTAAATTGTTGTATTTAAAAATATATTTTACTCATTTTTTTGAAAATCTTTTTTTTTTTCTTCTAATTATAACTTAATGGTTCCTTGTATATTATAATTAAATAAAGAAAATCATTTATTTTCTTATGTGTTATATATGCAAATAAAGAATATAATACAAAAAATAAATAACGACAATGCTCTAGAGATGGATTTCTCTATTGCTAGTTGCCCCTTATACTAAGAAAAGAAGAAAAAAAAACCAATAGAACAACAACAAAAAACAACCCAATAGAACAGCCAAAAAAGAAAAAAAAAAAAAAAAAAAAAACAATCAACCATAGAAACATAAACCATATTCACATAATAGTCTTGATTTATTAGTAAACCAAGACATGTTTAACAAACAAAAATCATAAACCCTAAAACTTCAAGACATAGCATTAAAACCTAAACAACGCTAGCTCATCAAACGGGTATATCATTTGTAGTTCAATGTCATAAGTGTCTTCACTCAAACATCGTATTAGATTTCCGGAAAAGAGCAGTGCTGAAAGGTTATGATATTGTATCTTCAGCTTCATGAGTATAACGAGCAATACTAGTAGTAGGTTCAATTGATTGACCATTAGCAATAGTTTCAGTGGAACCACCATTAGAGTAGATTCAATAGATTGACCATTAGCAATAGATTCAGTAGAACGACCATTAACAGAATGAGCAGGGGGCCTCGAACTTCCACCATCATTAATAGTCGAATTGTCATAAAGACTACTCTCCCGATTAAGCCAGCGGATGTAAACGTTGATGAAGAAATCTATCAAAGAAACGATGGAAACACCCACAAAAGCCCATAAGGATTGGATGCTGTGATTCACAACACACTTCGGAGTCATACTAACTCTACCTCCAAATACGCCTTTCGTGAATCCGATCAAATCATTGGTGCATCCCACTCGGATGACATCAAGAGTCGCAAGCCCATTGTAAGACCCTATTTGTGTAACTATAAAGGCAGATACTAGTGTTCACAACTAAATTGGAAATAATGACACACATAATAAAGAGCCAAGTCTTATAAGAAATATACGTCCAATATGCAGTGAAAATACTTTTATATATATATATATATAATTAACATGTTCATAAAAAAATTTACTCTCTTATATATTAACATGTTTTAATTATAAATAAAAAAATAATGTTTAAACAAATATATATATATATATATATATATATATATATATATATATAATCGGCCGGATTTTAGTCGAAGTGGATGTATATACATCTGTATTCGGTTCATTTATAATTGAACATTTAAACTAATCAGATGTAGGCTCATCCATATTTGCTTTAATTTAATCAAATAACAATCAAATACAAATGCTTGGGTAGATGGTTGACAGCCCTACTCCAACTAGGTTGCTAGTAAGAATCAAATACTAAGTGTATATACTTAAATCCATATTTGATCCATTACAATAATCGGATGTGTTCAGACATTTTGAAGCATGGTTCATGTTCTTATTCATTTATTGATTTGGGATATAGATCTAGATATTTGATTATATGAGCAACTTCTCGTTTATTATGATACCATGCTTGCATTAACATTCCTTCTACCGATTTAAGTATTTCTTTATATAGTGTATTTTATGTAACAAGGCTTACATATTTATTCTATAACTAATATATGATCATAAAATAGAAGAGTAAAATAACAAAAAATTGCAATCACACAAAACACATAACTATTATTTACGTGGGTTTGATATCTATGTTCACATGTAAAAATGATGAGATAATTTCACTATGATTACAATAAAGTGCGGTGGTATTGTTCTAAAGAAACTCCATATAAACCACAAAAAAACCCTATTCTTTATGCAAATCAGGTCAGGTCCCAAAATCATTTGGATATATATTTTTTATATTACATCTTAGATTGAAGTCGAGACACCTTCCCAACAGATATATTTATATTTTGCTAGTGAATTCGTTTGTAAACAGGGTTTTCTAAAATTATCAGAAAAAATAAAACAGGGCTTTCTAAACGATGTATATATTTTTAACAGAGGAAATTCGAACCATGTATGGATAAATATACAGATCATTTCTAACCCAACCAGCTACTCTAATAGTGTAATCTCCTAACTCTTTGGACGTACACTTGAGAGATTCGGCCTCTTGCCCGTAAGGTACGAACACGTGTAGGTGTATTTGTTTGTGGATCAATTCATGGGAGATGCACCACGGGGCATGCTCATGCACCACTCATCCAACTCATGGGCGGCTACAAAACTCTGAGAGTCACAGCTACCTGCCAAATTTTAATATTTTATCGGTATATCTGTACCTCTCCATTCTTATTCTTTTCTTTGTCTCTAGGAATGTCTTACATGCAAGATACAAGCCAAAACTGGCCACCAATTAATCGCAGGCATGATTTGAACTGAGATGACCTGTTGACGAATGAGATGGGTGTCCAGATACATACCCCTCGGCGTCTGGAGGCTCTCCAAGTTCTCCGTCTCTCTCTCTCTCTCTCTCACGCACAGCAATAAATTCCCCCGAGCCCATGAAGCATCGGAGAAAGAGAAAAGAAATTTCACTCAAAACCCAATAGATTTCAGATAAGGAAGTGCATCAACTTCCATGAACACCACCTTTGAAGCATCTCTGTTTCTGAGGCTATTATCCACTTCTTTCTGTTCTAAATCCATTTTTTTGCCTCTTTTTGCCAGAAGAGAAGAGGCAGACTGAAAGAGAGAGCTCGTAGGGGCCCTCAGTGCATAAAGTCGTTCTGATTTGGTTCGGTTGATGGAAAAGGCTACGGAAACCAGCAGCAGGTCACACCAATCTCTCCTCAACACCTTTCGGTCCTTTCCCAATGGAAGCCAGGCTTTTCAGAATTCAGAGTAATTAAAGGAAAGGTGAAAAATTACATTTTAAGAAAATTTATTAAAATAAAATAAAAGATCAATGGTTCTTGAAGGAGGATAAGAGTAGACATCTGGCTTTGCTCTGTGCTTTCTCTTAAGGGGGTGTCTGGGTTCTTACTGAATATCCACCGTCACTGAAACACTTTTAAAAGCTTCTATAGGGTAGGGGAGAACAGATTTGGGGGATGTCTCATCATCCTATCATTGAAATCTATATAAAGTTGTTATTTAGGGGTTTTCAGGCTCGGGGAAGGTATACTCTTGATTCCCATAGGTTCTCTATCCTCTCCTCTGTTTGTATTAAGAGTTCTGTAGAAAACCCTTTTGAGTTATTGTGAAAAGCTACGGTTTTGGGTTTTTGGAGGTTTTAAAGCAAGGGGGAAAGTAAATTCTAGATTTCTTCTTTCAATATTATAGAGAACATTTCATCTTCTCTCTTCATTCTCTTCTGTGGACTCTGGATATTACCCTCTTCCTCTCTTTCCATTCTCTTTTGTGGATTTCGGATATCACCCATTTTGGAAAGTGTTATCAGATTCAGGCATTTGGGTCTTTAGAGGAATCATCGATGGCGGGTGGGTATGACTTCGACGAGAGAAGTGGAGGTGGGAGATCAATCAGAGATGAAGATTTTAATGAAGAAGATGTGTGGGCTGTTGTGAAGGAGTCGCAAGAAAACAGTCCCAAGGTTAGAAAATCGAAGGACCACTCCCCTGTTTCTAATCCGAGGTTCCTCCCCAGTGCTTCAAGGATGGTCCCAAGAGCCAATAACTCCACTCGCGAGCCCAAGTTTCTTCGGCAATCAGCACCTGTAAACATACCCGACTGGTCAAAGATCTATAGAAAGAAGAAGGGTTCTTATAGCCATGTCTTTGAGGATGGTGATGTTTATGATGATTATAATGATGTAATTGTAGAAAACAATGGGGATGGTAATGATGATGGCGATAGTAGTGATGATATGGTCCCCCCACATGAATGGATCGCCAGGAAGCTCGCAAGGAGTCAGATTTCCTCCTTTTCTGTGTGTGAAGGTGTTGGGAGGACACTCAAGGGGAGAGATCTCAGCCAAGTGAGGAATGCTATTCTCACTCGAACTGGGTTCTTAGAATAACAAGCCATCTTCGTTGCCACCCCCCACCACCATCATAGAGGACATGTGTTTCATGCAGTCTTTTTATTTTCCTTTATTTTTATTTTTATCTGATGTATGAAAGCATTTAGAACATGATCGAGAGTTCTTGTAACAGTTGTCTCGGCTGCCCCTTTTGTTGGTTGGACTTGTATCTTTTTATTTTGGCGTTTTGGGCAGCCTCTGAGATTTGTCTCGTGGGTTTTGAGTATTTGGGTGGAGAAGGAAAGCACCAATGATTCTGCTGTTACAGTGGTATAAATACAAAATCTTTCTTCTGTATTTTTCTGGATTGGAAGGAAGAAAACACTTGTTTATGTCACTAATTTTTCTTTTGATTTGCCTGCTTTAAGTTTTTACTCTTAAAGCAAACAAGCTTTCACCAAAAACTCCAAAACAAAGCACCTCAGTAGACAAAGTCCCAACATCCTTTATTGTTTTTCTGTGGTCTTTATGTTTCAGATCTTTATCTGCTCAATATTTTCGAAACTGTTTTAGATTATGGAGTAAGAATCTCTTGTACCTTGAACCTGTGTGTGTTTTATGGGGAGGTCTAATCATGGATAATGTGGTTATTCTACCAGTTGGTAAAAAGTTCTGCATCCCATTTCAAAGTCTAGCCGGCCATGAAGGTTGGACTGACTTTATCTGGAAACCAATACCGCTTTGTCCCAAGCTGTTATTCGACCTGAGGTTGACTGAAAGGTGGATGAAAAACATGTTAGAATCGGCCAAAACTTCGCTACTTTAAAGTTCCAAGTGCCCCATTCTTATCCAGAGCTCAAAGGCTGGCGAAGACACGTAGTGGAAGACAGATATTAAAAAAAAAAAATTGAAAACCAAAAATACCCTCGTCTTCCATTTGCTTTTGCGGCAAAAATTTGCTGCTGTTTAAAGTGCCACCGTTTTATCCAGCTGAAAGGCAGTGAAAAGATGTAGCCCAAAAAATAAGGAAGACAGATATTCAAAAGTAAAATAAAATAAAAATTGAAAACCCAAAAATACCTTCAACTTCCCATTTTTCTCTTTAAAATTTACCAAATTACCGGCAATTTTAAAATTTGAATTTTCAAGTTATGGTTGGAGTTGGGGCCATTGGGTGCAAGCATGATAGCTACTCTTAACCCAGCTGGTGTGTGGTAGAAGAACTGCAAAATGTGAAGGAAAAAGAACCAGGTGGTTTTCCTTAGTCTTGCTCTGTTATAAAGGGGTCGTTAAAGCCTTAAAATTTAACGGAGAAAACGTTCAGTGAGAACCACAAGTACTGGAGTTCTTGCAAGCTTTGCCGAGAAGTGAAGTATCCCTTCTTATCTTGCTATGCCGACATCTCTGCCTTCACAAAGACTGCAAACCGAAGCTCTAATCTTCTATAATCTACAAGTCAATCAAGAATAATGCTATTATGCAAATATTCATTGTCCTTATTTTCCCTCACGGACACGTACTAATAGCGATGAGTTTTGTACAAATGGGTATCATGGCTGAGACAGTGCAGACACGACTCCAACAACCAACGCTTTTCGTTCCGGAGGATAAATAATATTCAACCTGACTAAACTTTTTCGCCAACGGAGCCTTCTATATCGCCTGTCTCATCTCCATCGAGACAAGATTTAGAGACACCACTTTTGTCTTCTCTATTGGGAAAACCACATTTTTCCTCTCTTCTTGTACAAATCAATGGAACAAAAAACTAAATAAAAATACAATACAAAATATAATCACAAAACTAGTAAAGTAAATAAAAAGAGAAAACACACCATAATGCATCAAGATTTTTATCATAAAAAATTCAAAAAGAAAAAAACCACGAGACACTTGTTCAAGCAAAATATTCTACTAAATAAAATATGAAATAGGTATAAGGTTGAATGCTCGGATTTGTGAATGTTCACATTTCCTTGAAAGAATTCTATATCCTTACACCTTCTTCTTCAATCTCCTTCTATTCTTCCCAAGAAGAAACCCTCCACTTTAATATATCCAAACAAGAAAAGAAGAACTTTGTTTTGACACTTTCAATCAACCAAAACTAGAGAGAAAAAAGATCAAACCCAAAGAGATTCACAAGACCCCTTCTTCTCCTTCTTCCTTCTTCCAAAACCCATATATTTTTTTTCTATCTCTTCTCTCTCCTACAAGTTTCATACAACACGGTTATCCTATTTTTTTTTTCTTTTGTTTTTGTCTTAGCAGGAGTCAAAGACTCTTTTGCCGCTTTGGGCATGGGTCCCACCTCCCATGAGGGACGCCCAACATCCTCATTGAGCTTCGTCATGTTGATCACTGTTGCCATCGTTTTCTTAGGCGTACTAGTGTTGAACTTCTTTAATCTGGACTGAAGCGCCGATATAGAGACCTTGATTCATGGCTTTAAGATTTAGAAATGCTTGAGCCTTTGGCTTAAACTTGGGTAAAACAACTAGTTCCCAATCTTGAGTAATGAATCCTGGAATTTTGCTGGGCATTGTTAATCGGGATAAAAAATATTTAAATTGAAGCTTTTCTTTATCAACTATAGATTTGAAGGGAAAATGGATCGTAGGGATGACTATTGCAAGAGAAGGGCCATTTTGGGGTTTTAAAAAAAATATATTTTTAATGCCTATTTTGCCCACCTTTCATGGTACGTGTACAGCTGGATAAAATAAATGCTCACCTAAATAGGAGCATATTATTTACCTGATTGGAAAAAAAAATTGATATTGCTTAAAGAACACCGATTTTATCCAACTCAAAGGCTGGTGAAAAAACGTAGCCCAAGAAATAGTGAAGATAGAAATTCAAAAATAAAAATAAAAATTGAAAACCCAAAAATACCATCGTCTTCAATTTTTTCTCTTTAAAACTTATCTGATCATTGGCGATTTTAAAATTTGGGTTCTCAACGTATGGTTGGGCTTGGGTTCATTGGGTGCATGATAGTTACTCCCAACCCAGTAGATGCATGTGGTAGAAGAACTGCAAAACATGAAGAAAAGAGAATTAGGTGGTTTCTGTTAAGTCATATGTATTTTGTTTGTCAATCCAAAACATGCATGTAAAGTTTTTGTACGTGTCCTTATGTGTTCCAAAGAGTCAACTCCAAATGTGAAGATAAGGTGGACCAAAGACTTGAAAACCAAGACTGAAAGACACCTTGAGATAACCTCAAGACCTCCAAATTAGTCAAGGTATATTCATGCATGTATTATGGTGAGGAGTGTCATAAGAGTGGATCAAAATAGGCCTAGACATGTGTAGGAAGACCAATCCTATACCCAAGGATTATGATCCATGGGAGAGACTCAAAAGAGTTAAGTCTAAGTGCATGATTGAATTCCCTGATCGATCACAGATCTTGTGATCGGCCACAGTCCTTATCCTGATCGATCATGAGTGCTTAATCACTTAGGACTAAGAAAAACTAAGGCCCCTGAACATATGTCCTTGACCAATCTTGCATGGGTCATAGTCGTGATCGATTATAGATCTTGTGATCGGTCACGATTGGTTAAACCACCAAATTTGAGAAAGACTCGAGAGCTATGACCTGTCACCCTGATCAGTCACACCATGACCAATCACAAGATCTATGATCGGTTACGACCGTGATTGGTCACAAATCTTATGACTAGTCACACATGTAACCTATTGAAAATAAAAAATCAAACATGTGCGATTCAAATCCGATGGCCTAGACCTTTTGACTGTTGGGATAGATTTCAATCCAAAGTCCCTCATTAAACCCCGACCCTTATAAAGAAAGAAAAGTACTATTTCATTGAAACACTTCAAGCATCCAAGAGAGAAAATGTGTGGCATTACGTGAGCTCCCAAGTTTAAAAAACCTTCCAACCTTCTTGTGGTTGAGCTTCAAGAGTGAAAACCTTTTAGAAAATCTCTCTTCTTCCTTCTTCTCTATATGTTTCATTGTAAACCCTTGAGAGAAAACATTTGTGGGTTGTCCCAAGGGAAAACCCTTACTTGGCAAGGCTTAAGAAACACAAGAGCCAATGCTTAAAGTATTGTGGGTCAATTAGTTACATTAGCTCATTAAAGAGCACTCTCACTTTGTAAGAATAGAAACATTAACCTTTGAGAGGTAATCTTTGCATTTTCTACATTCATACCACATTTTAGTTTAGTGTTCTTCTATCGAAATCATGGGAGGAGACTCTACACTCACCGGAGACCCCCGGTGTAGGTGAGAACTTGCCTTATCAAGTAGTTAAAGGTTTGGGTGTTAATTTTAGGGAACTGCTACTTACACCTTAATAATTTCTAAACTTACCTCACTTAAACTCTAACATTTTTTCCCAAAATACCACAATATGAAAAGAACTTCATACCCCTTTCTAACATTAAAAAAAAACTATTACAATTTCTAAACACACCTCAATCGTTCCCTCAAAACACATTTCTTCTTCTCTTCTTCCCTCCGTTTCTCATTTTCTATGCTCTCCTCCTCGTTTCTCCCGACTCTTTTCATCCCCTCCTCGTTCCTCATTTGTCATTACAAGCAAGAATCTAAGCAATGGAGTATCATGGAAGTGACTAGGAGCGAGAAGAAGACACATAGGTAAGTATTTTTTGTGTTTTTTTTTCTTTTTATTTTTTCCGGATGGGTGTTCGGAGACACTAGTCAGAACTGGTGTCTCCGAATATAGACCCTTTGTTCTGACTCGGGTTTTCGAACCTTGAAAAAAAGTTTGAATTTTTTTATATTATTAATTATATCTTAAATATTAATTGTATGATTATAGGCCAATGTTTTGACCCATTGTAGCACAACTTTGGAAGAAATGATTGTAGATTACACTTTTGAGTTCATTATATACCAGGTAAAAATCAGTCTGTAATACGCACTTAAAGTCAATCCGTACTATAGGCTAATATTATTTGATCAATTAACCGTTGTATTATCCTTCTCTTGTGCAGATATTCAGAAGTCAGGTGACCTTAATTAAGTGGGTAATAGATGTTGGAAAGTGAATGGATTTGTGATTAACATCTTGAAATCAGATTCAAGTGGTACTGTGAGAAGAAAGCCAAGTCTTGACTCTAGGATGTGAGAGGAGTAGACGATACAGAGTAGACAATAAATCTAAAAATGTATGTGTGGGTGTGGAGGTTAGGGGGCGGGTACCAAAAATGTGAATGTTTATTCTGATTGAAAGGTAAGAAGTTTTCCACCGATGATGACTGGATGTGGGAAGTTGTATACGGCATGCATAATCACTTGGCTGCTAATCATCTAGAGGGTCACTCCTTTGCTGGTAGATTATCCGAAGAAGAATATTCATTATTAAAGGACATGTCCAAGAGTAACGTGTGACCGAAAGACATTTTGGTCACTATGAAGCAAAGAGATCCCCTTAATACAACTACATTGAAGTTAGTTTACAATGCATGACACAAATATAAGTTGGAAGAAAATGGTGGGAGATTCTAGATGTAGCAATTATTGGCACTATTGGCTAAGCATCAGTACATCGAGTGGCACCGTACTAGTGAGGATAGTGAGGCTATCACAGACTTATTTTGGGCAAACCCAACTAGTTTGGATTTTTTACGTGCATTCCTACATGTGTTGCTCATGGATTGCACGTATAAAACGAACAGATATTGTATGCCCCTCCTAGAAATTGTTGGCCTGACATCTACTGACATGACTTTCTCCATAGCGTTTATATATCTACAACATGAGAGAGAGGACAACTTCAATTGAGCCTTAGATGTCTTGTGTGGTATTATGGATGATAGTGCCTTGCCCAACGTCATTGTGACAGATAGAAAGTTGGCCTTGATGAATGCTATCTCAAGAGTGTTTTCCACTGCCACACATCTATTGTGTAGGTGACACATCAATAAGAATGTACTTACAAAGTGTAAGAGGTTGTTTTCGATAAAGGAGGTGTGGAATTTGTTCATGAGCTACAGGAATCTAGTGATGGTGTCACCAATAGAAGAGGATTACCATAACCACATAGCACTATTGAAGAAATAGTTTAGTGGGTATCCAGACGCACTTCACTACGTGAGGAGTAGTTGGCTGTATACATATAGGGATAGGTTTGTTGCAGCCTGGACAGACTAAGTTATGCATCTGGGGGCCACAACGATGAATAGATATGGTTGTCTTTTATTTTTTGTTTTTTTATTCTACTTACAATTGTTCCTCATTGATTAGTACTTTAACTAGTTGTTCTTTATATTGCTTGCAAGGTTGAGAGTGCATATGCCAAGTTGAAGAGGCAATTGGGATCTAGTCAGAAAAATTTCGAGTCATCTTGGTCGAACCTACACATTATGCTCTTGTTACAGCATACATAAATCAAGGCAACGTTCGAGAAAGCAAAAATGGTTGTCTAACACAGTTTCAGGTTGTCTGAGTTCAGAGAGCTTTGTTGGAACGTCTCCATCACTGCACTTGAGAAGTTACGTGATGAGACAAAGTGGGCTTCTTTTATTGGGATTGACTCCTCTGCATGCAGGTGTCAACTTAGACGCACCCACAGCTTGCCATGCATCCATGAAATTGCTGACCATAGTAAGCAGAGGCATCCAATCCCACTTGATTCTGTGCATCCTTTTTTACGCAAGTTTGATATGCTTTTCCAGTTGAACTAGAACAATACAAGTCAGGATGATATTCTTAGTGAGGAATTGGATTTGTTTAAACACGTTTATGCACAAGTTGGCCAATCAGGCAAGGCCTAGTTGCTTAAGAAATTAAGGGCATTGATAAATCCAGAGTGTACACACGTAGAAGAACCAGAGATGAAATCAACAATCCGAGGTAAGCCACATGGGAAGATGGATAAATCTACCCAACATGAACCTTTCGCATTTGAGAGAATACCATCGTTACAGGATAGCTACTCCTTGGCGAGCACCGGTCTAGTAGATGTCGATCCTTTATAGTCAATCAGACCAACCTGATAGAGAAGAGCGAAGGAAAATGTAATAGTTTATATATTAAATATTACATATTAATTCTTATGATTTGTCATGTTGTTGTTGCTCATGCATTATTCTTTTTATCACAGGTCGTTTGTACGTCGTCAGGTTGATCATTGTCCTATGATGCTTATATTATGCACTTTTCAGTCAGTATACGTCCATTTATTCAGTACATTACAGATGTAGCAGCTGACGAAAATTACGGGTTTAGGGCGATTGCTGGCTTGTTGGGCTTAGGGAAGGTCCCTCATATGAGTATTGGATGACCTTTCCAGAATGTAGACACCTAATAGCCAATTATTATAATGTTGTACTGTACCTTTTGAGTGCACGACAGTGGCTAACATTTTTGTCACTCTGATCTGACCCGTTACCTGCTGCCACCAGGAAGGAAGCTGTCATAGGCTCCGTAAACGAGAATCACTTTGTATAGGTAAATGTTAATACGTAGGGTGCTATTATAGTCAATCATTTTTAGCAATGTTAAACTTCATTGTTTGTTATGCGTGTAGGGCTTCCTTATGCTAGGTTATCCTATCTCACCCATCATGACACTTTGGCATAGTTATTGGACTGATAATGCATCGGGATGGGTACTACATTCATATCAATCAAGAATTCAGGAATTTCGATGTGTTATTAGTGAGGATGTAGTGACACAGGAGACAGTTGATTTGACTAACGACTGACACTCGCACAGTGTATTGATTGTACAATTTTGTATTAACAACTTCTATATCTAATCGATAGGGATGACCCCCTTTTTACCTATCATTTTATTTTATTTTATTCATTGAGCGAATGAGATATTTTGGTGCGTGGTTTTAAAGTATAAAAATATAATCATAATAACAAGTAAAAAAGGAACGCCAAGAAACAAAACTGTGGATTAAATAAATAGGGTCATCCCTAAACAAAATAATACAATGTATGAGGGGCCTTATCCCCTATAAAGTACAAAATATAACTCATCAACTAAAAAAAGGATAAAAAACTATGTCCCTATGGTCCTTGTGGTCTCTCTGATCGGCCTCTTCCATGTGTATGTCACTGTTACCATCGCGGGCTTGCCATGACAGGTCACGATATTCCAAACCCGCTAAATCATAGACATCACAAAATTGTGTCGTCTCATCACAGCCTGACCCTCCATGACTAGTCTCAATACAGACTTGACCAGCTCAAGAAATTGAAATAAGCACGGATAAATATAGTATAAGTTGCAATAAAAAAATAACTAAAATGAAAGAAACATGAATGTTGAAATGATATACCTCATTTGTCGTGAATGACTGCTCAGAGCTCATCTGCACAGGCTGCGGTGCTCTAACTGATTTATCATCTCAATTCTGCACGTATCAATGCGATACGCGTGTATACCAGTCCATATAATCAGGTGCACAGTTGGCGGGGAAACGTGAAGGCAAGAATCAATGTTCTGCTGAGAGTACATGGCTCTACCATACCGCCTATACCTCATAAAAAATGTAACTGGGTCAGTATGATGTTGCAGATGAACCTCATACTCACTGTTTCGATGCTAGTGGGCAGATGGAATAATATATTATCACCAAAATTGCCTCAGAACCCGCATTGGATGATAGAGCTCCACGATATTAATGCATTTAAGCATGTCATGGTAAAATGCAATATTAGAAAGTGGGTGATACTGCTTGCTATCGTCATACGGTGACCAAGTGACCTGCATAAGTTAACATATACATCAGACATATAAAAGACAAGTACATAAAAAAGTATTGACTTATACTATATAAAAGTCAACATATACATCATTGGGCCCCATGCATCGATGGTCTCCCGAAGTGCCTGCACATTTTCCGTAAGAACACTCGTCTCCCTGTGTGGCTTATAATGCTAGATGCGTGGGTCCTCAGGCTGATAACCAATGTACCAGTGCAGAACAATGCCAGGAAAGTGCTCATAGACCCACTCCTCTATCAATGTAATGTACCTAGCCATCAGCTTTACATCTGACCCAGTGACAAACCCCCGATATCAATATAAATATGCCAACGCAGCGGCCCCCCACGCATAAGTATGTACATTATCAAGATCCTCTAAGCAGTAGAGGTAATCGACTAGCACCTGACTCCCTATTTTATCAGTAAACAATGTGCATCCAAGCAAATAGAGCAAGTATGCCCTAGAAGAGCATCTGATCACCCCCTCGAATCTCGACCGTAGCCACTCTAACCTCACTGAGCAACCACGGGAAGACCGAAGCTCCTCGCGGGCCTCCGTTGCCCTCACTCCAAGTGCACGGTATAACAAAGTTGTGCATCATTCTATCAGCTGCGGGAGACGGTCTTCCTAACCACGGGAATAATAAGGAGGGTGCTAACATCATCCAGTGTGATGGTCATCTCCTTGAAAGACATATGGAAGGTGTTCGTATTAGGGTACCATCACTCTACAAATGCAGCGATGACGACACGGCTCACTGTCCGGTATGAACTGTGAACCAGTGGAAGTAGTCTAGAATGCTCAATATATCCCCTCCATATACTATTTTGGACATTTGACAATTGGTACACCCAGTCAACCATCTTCAATCCATGGCTGATCAATTTCAGTAAATCCCGCTCCTGTAATTGAAACAAATACTATAAGTGTCGGGTATTATTAATAAGTATAAAATTTCAATCTTAATAATATTACTTGATACTGCCATATAAATGCAGCAACAAGTGTGGGGTAGCTAGTGAGGAGCGTCGGGTCTAAGGGCGTTCCGGGGACAGACACCTCTAGATCATCCTTACTCACATCTGGCACCTCTCTTACAACATGGTCCTCTACTGCAGGTAAGTGATTGATAGATGCATGTTCTGGGTATGAGCGACTGGTAGATGCAAGCTCTGTGTATGCGGGACTGGTAGATGCAGGCTCTGCGTATGCGTAACTAGTAGATGCCTTATGCGTAGATGGACCTACCCTTTCTACAGCCCGACGCTGGCAGGCAGATGCAGTCAAAACAAAGTACTCGTCTCCTACATCTATATCTGGCATATTGAGTTAGACATGCATAATAACAAACAAAGTTAAATAATAAGCACATATATACAACATAATATAAAATATCTTCATGTAGTTTTCAAAGTATTTGAAATTTATGGGTTGAATGAGTTTAACTTTTGTGTCATGTTTTATTGGAATCTAATTGAATTAACTGACTTTAAAGCTGGACTGGGTTTGCATTTTAATTCTTAATGTTAGGCTGTCAACTATCCAATTATTATCCATGTTCTATTCGAGTTTGATCTGCTAATATTCAATTCAAAAGAATTTATATCCGATTCAATTGTTCGATTAAATATTTGAATCCGTTGAAATTAATATATAATTAATATTTATATTATAATGTTGTAGGACATGTTATGTAAAATACAACATAAGAATACTGGTTAACTTTAACCTATTTCTCATCTCCCATTCCCAATTTGAATGAAAGAAAGCTCCCAGTAGTTAGTTCCCCATTCTCTTATTGATCTATCAATCATCTTTTTATCTCTATACTTCTTAGGTTTTTATTGTTTTCGTAAATATCCGAAAAATATTCGACTCCGATTCAATATTCGATTAAATACACAAATTCAAATATGGTATGCCTATATCTGATTCGTATTCGATCCGTTGACAGCCCTAATGAAAGTGTATGTGTTTTTCTTTTCAAAAACTTTTTTTTTTTTTTTGTTCTTTAAATTTTTTTTAGTGTTTTTTCTTTGTTTTCTTTTGGTTTTTTATAATTATTTTTTAGGTGCTCGGCTGGGCTGGCTGAGCAGTGGCTCCCCACCCGACAGCACTAGCCCGAGCGCAGAAAACCTACGAAATAAAAAAAAAGAAAAAAAAAACTCACCGCTTCTCCGGCTTGTTCTTCCACCGGCAGTAGTTGATCGTCCACCTTGAGTACAGGGATTGTCCTCCTCATGTATGCACCATTGAGAGGAAATGTGAGGGAGAGATTGAGAGGGAACATGAGGGAGAGAGAGATGGTTTGGAATGCAGTTAGAGGAGAGAAAAGGTGAGGGAGAGGGAAGGAGAGGTAGGGAAGGGAAGGGAGAGTGATCGTGAGGGAGAGGGACAACGTTCAGCAAGTGAGGGAGAGAAAGAGACAAAACGCTTGGCGGTTCTGTTCGTGAGAGAGGGGAGGTGTGGGGTATTGGAGATGAGCGAAGGTTAGCAAAAATGGAGGTGAAGGAGTTTTACTTATGTTTTAACGGAGGTATGGGATAAAGGGTATAATGGGAAGCGTATGAGGTAAGTTTAAATTTTTTTGAAGTGAAGTTAGCAACGAGGAAACCTGAGGGGAGGTCAGAAAAACTTGAGGTGCGAGTAGCAACTCCCTTTTTCTTTGATCTTCACATTAAACGAATTTTCTCCCTTAGCTATTAGCAATAAGAACAAAAGTAAGAGATTTTACCTTCATCCTCTAGAGACCAGTTTTTTATTTTTTATTTTTTTGAGTGATTGGAAGCCAATGGGTATAGAAGACAGGATTTAGAATATATGAAGTGGGAGGAAAGTTTTCGAAAACGAAAATGATGGTAAAGAAGAGGAGACTAAAATTGGTAAGAGACATGCCCTAAGCAAAAATAAAAATAAAAAAATATTGAGAGTTTCCAAAAAACAAATGGGAGACTAAAATTGGTTAGAACCGTGTCTTAGCAAAATTCAAACAATATAAATTATTTCTAAAAAAATGATGGTTATCTCTCTTTTTTTTGAAAGAGTGATTTTAGGGGAGTTGTTAGCAAACAGTTTTTTTTTTTTCTCAAAAAGTTAGGAAGATGATTTGGTAGGAGATAAAAATAGAGAGATTTTTGAGAGATTTTAGGAGTTGAGATAAGGAGACGTGTGAGAGTATAGTTGATAAAGGAAGATGGAGAGATTCTAGGAGTTGAGATTGGAAAATGTGTGAGAAAGTACTTTTTGATTTTTTTACTTGAAAAAACCTTTTTAAGGAAAAAGTAATTTAGTTTAGAGATTTTAAGAGAGAGAAAATAAGATATATCAAAGGGTATTTTGAAAAAAATTAAGCACAAAAAAATTGATAAGTGTGTCCACGTGTGGATGAGAGAAAAAAGGGGCGTGAGGCCACTATATATATATTTTTATATATAGTTGGCTAGACTTTAGTCATTCGTGGTAAAAATCAAAACCCAGCCGGTTGCCATTGACCGGACTAGGTAATTCAACCAATAGGATCGGTCCAAGTTTAATAACACTGCTTATCGCACTACGTGGTACTGCAAAACCGCAAGTCCTCCAACGGTTTGAAAGGGTACCGTTTCAAAATCCATATATGTGCAATAATTACGGGTGTGCCATACCTTAGCAAAAGATACTTTGATGGCCCGGATTTCAAAGACGATTGTGTCTGCTCCCCTTAACTAACGCTAATCTCCTCTCCCTGTCAAGGGGTAGGCACATCAGCACTGAAAAGTGCTATGCACCCACTGGGG
>JAOXJP010026115.1:0-17051 GCA_025762735.1 Platanus orientalis
GGAATGGCGTAACAGGATTCATGTAGCCGACCCCAAATAGTTGGGATAAGGCTGTTTGTTGTTGTTGTTGTTGTTGTCTTTCCTTTTATGTTTTCCTACTATTCGATTTCCAACCATTGCAGTCAATTTGAATATCCTCTGAATTTTATTTTCTTTTTTCCCCAAAAAGAACCACCAGTTGCCCCTCAACAAAAATGGAAGCATAGACCACCTGAACAAACTCCAAAGGTGAAAGATCACTCTTCAAGTCCTCATACTGATTAGGGGTATGCATGGGCCGAATTCAGGCCCGGAATTGTATATTATAGAGCTTAGCTGGGCCCAGACCCGAAAGAAACTCAGAAATCAAGGCCCGAGCCTGGCCCAAACAGTCTCAGGCTGGCTCAAGGCACATTAGTATATTGTATAAAAGTAAAAAAGTTATAAAAAAAAAAAACTCTACATTTACATAAAAATTTATACAAAAACTATGTTTTTATTAAAAAAAATTATATAAAAATTCTACAAATCTATATAATGAGAATCGGGCCTTAGCCCGGCCAGAGCATGGCCCAACCATAAGATCAGGCTTCAATTCAGGCCTAGGCTTGGGCTCGGCCAGACTAAAAAAGAAAACAATCATGTTACAAAAAGACTTTGCTTGGTGAGACTTATTGGCCCCAAAATCCAGCATACAAACAAATTGTCATATAAATAAATGCATGCTAACTATAGAATCTTTACAACTAATACACGCACATCCCAGGTTCCTTTGCCCATGTATCTTCTTTTGAGAGATTTTCAACACATCTTATTGAGAAAAAAAAAAAGGTTTGCTTAATGTTTGTTGGAACTTACTTCTTGCACCAATCCTTGTGCTTTCATCAGATTTCCAAGGTTGCTATGAGCATCAACCTAAGCCAATTGGACAAAGACATGTCAGTACTATCCTCACACAATTAAAATACAGTAAAGAAATAAGGATCTACCAAACGAGGATTTAAAGCTAGAGCCTGGCGACAACACTGTGCTGCTTCATTAAGTCGCCCCTTCCGCATGTATGCACTAGCTAAGTTTGACCACGCATCACAGAAATTTGGGCGAAGCTGCATATAAGAAAGAGAACCAAGGATCAACTAATTGCCAACATGTAACAAAGCAGAAGCTTTGTTCAATACAGATATCTCAATATATACAAAGGTGCAGATAATAGAAAAGTAAGTTAAAATTTATTCAATCAAGAGAAGTTGAAACAGATAAAATGCAGGTAGGTGCACTTTCTCTAAGGCCTTGAAGTAGACTGACAACCTTCTAACCAAACTCTCATAAAAAAACAATTTCTTTAGTGTTCTTTCTGTTAAGTTAAAGCAGATATTTTAGCAAAAAAAAATTGATAAGAAAAAGAATTTATTAATAGCAAAACTAAAATGGGAGGGGATGTCCACTCACAACAAAGGAAAAACAAAGCTAACCCAACCCAATAGCTGAATTCCAATCCCTCAACAGGCTGCCCCTATGATCGTTATCACACTCCTTACACCTCGCAGCCTAAAAAAGAAGTACATTCATAGCCTTCCTGTACACTTGGAAGGACAGTTCAGCAGCATTTTTTATCACCAAACCGATCACCACTCCACTGCGGGAACCATGTGCCAAATTTTCCTACCTTTAGTATTTAAAGCTGTAGTCCGCCAGGTAGTCAAAACACTAACTACATTATGGGATATTTTATCAACATTAAAGTCAACAAGTTACTATTTGCATCAAATATCACCTTTATCAGGTGCAATGTCATTATGAAAAATGCCCTTCGCCACAACACCAAAAGTATGGCCATGCAAGATCCAAACCACCAGCTGAGAGGAAATAATCCATAATCCAAATTGCCCTGATCAGGTGAAAAAAGCCCTCCCCCTCCACCCCAAAAATATGGCCATGCAAGATCCCAACCATCAAGTGACCCAATCAAGAGAAAACGATCTTTGATCTTTACAAAGGTAAAGAAACCTCAACTTCATTTGCATCCATTCTAAATATCTACATGGCCCAACAAGATCTTCCAAATCAGTCCAGCAACAATTTCTACATGGGCACCCAACCGTGATACTCTACAAAGCACCCATCCAGGTTAAGCTACCTTGATCTCTTGGAATTAGTGTTTAAAGTATCGCACGATATGTATTGGTATTGCGGGTATGGGGCACGAAACCCCCCCTCCCCAGTTTTAAAATGCAGCCTTATCATGGCACATGCCATATGTATCACATGAGACGCGTGATAAGATTGGAATTTCAACCAATTTTCCCTTATAAGCCCATGCGATACGCAATACTATCGCAGAGGTTCTGCGCGTATCGCCAAATCCAAAAATACTTTAAATCCTTTTTTTTCAAAAACCCTATAGATTTAGCTTCTTTGATCTAAATCTAGGATTCCAGTTGAGTCCATTTCAATCTAAAACCTTTTTTGGGCCAGATCGAAGCCAAAACCCCAAATTTAGTCAACATCTTCAGTAAGCACCCTATTCTTTGCTGCAATCCTTTTAGATTTTTTATATGTCATGCATATTTGATAAAGATCTACACATGCATGGAATTCAAAGTAATTTTCAGAAAATAAAATGTTTATTTATTTTTTTGAAAACAAATTAAAAAAAAAACACCAAATGGGCATTGTTTGGTTTGTTTTCATATATGAAATCCTACAGCCCATTATCTACATAATATGTTGATTTAGTATATTTTTTAAATAAAATTACTTTTGTATTTAGTACATCTTGCCCTCCCCAGACCCCGCGTTAGCGGGAGCCTCGTGCACTGGGCCGCCCTCTCTCATTTATATATTTATTAAATAAAAAAAGCTCTAAAAATACCAAAAATTTTGAAAAAATACTGGAAGCATATTAGAACACATTGAAACATACACAATATGTCTCTCTTAATCCTACTGTGTTCTGTATTTTTTTTTTAATTTTTTCTATATTTTGAATAAAAAAATTAATTACAAATACAAAAAATGAAGAAAAAAATTTTGAAAATTACAACAAACATGTAGAACATATTAAAAGTATGTTTATCTATGTTGTATTGTGATCCGTTTTTTTTTTTGTTTCAGGATTTAGAATGTGTTCTATTTGTGTTCTATACTTCTATTGTATTTATATTTATAAAATGTCCTTTTTATTTGCAAGATTGAGAACATGCTTCGCCATTCGCACAGCCAAGATGAGGAAGATACTAAGTGACTGCATTACACTATGATTGGTGGGGATAGATATGAAACTAGATTCAAATATTGTGGTAAAGAGATAAAAGGTGGTGGGCTAACTTCACTAAAACAACATCTAGTTAGAGGGCAACATAAAAGGGTATCGCACTGCGAACGTGTCCCACCTGAAGTTAGGAGATTAATGAGGGAGCACCAAAAGAGGTAGATAAAAAGACTAAGAGTGAGAGGGATACGACATTGAGGGAGGCCACATTACATGGTTCACAACATTATATAGATGTGGATGATGATGATTATGGGATAAAATACCCCTCTGACTATGAGACAAAGGTAACAATATAAACAGTTGTGTCGTATGCACTCTTCTAAGCCAAGATTTGGGCCTTCTACATATGAACAGAAAGGGGCAGTAGTAGTAGGAAGGGGGTGCTGGTGGTAGAAGCAACATCAAGTGGTGGGGTAGAAACAAAGGGATCAATCGAGAAGAGCTTCTAGTATGAAATGTGGAGTAATGTGAAAGGGTAGGGTTATTGTATGCAAAATTCTCATTCTTTTACAGTATTGCAGTTAATGCAACTACAACTACGGGGCCTCTCCTTCAGAATTTGATAGATGAAACAGCGAGGGCAGGGGCCAAGTGTGAAGGCACCCGCCTCATATGAGTTGATGGGAAAATATTTAAACCAAGAAAAGAAGCTCCTTGATACATATATAGATTCCTTGAAGACATGGTGGCCAGAGTATAGGATCACTATCATGTGTGACGGTTGGACTGGTTCTATGAGACAAGCAATCATCAAATTTTTGGTTTAATGTAATGGCTACACTATGTTTTTGAAATTTGTGGAGGCATCTAATGTTACTAGGGATGCCAAATACATATATGGCTTATTAGTGGATGTCACCAAGGAGATCGGAAAAGAAAATGTGGTCCAAATTGTAATATATAACAGCAATGATTTCAAGAAGGCTAGAGAGAAGATAATGGAAAAATATAACCTATTTTGAACCCCATATGTAGCCCATCGCATAGACCTCATGCATAAGGACATGGGAAAGAGAAAAGTTGCAAAGAATGTAATAGAAGAGACTAGGATAGTTACCACCTTCATATATAACCATGGGATGTCTTGGTGATGATGAGAGAGATGTAAAAGTGATATCGTACAACTAGGTGTGACACACTTTGCCATCAACTACATATCATAGCAGAATATCCTACATAAGACGATGATAGATTCCACTCGGACTCACCGTAAGACTGGGAAATAGATTCCCATTCAAAGAGGTCATAAATCCAAGCTAAAATACGGTCCCAATAGAACATCTTATCCTTAAAAACCAAAGGCTCTCTCTCCCTTAATAGTAATGCCGATCTGTGTTATCGAACTAAAATCTTTCAATTTTGTGAAGCCGACGATAGGGAAAACGGAGGCAATTTCTATAACAGAACGGGAGTCAGGTTATTCTATCTCCATTAAGATCAAACAATCGTCGGTTGGGTGGCTTTGCAATTTCCTTTATCTTGCTCGTCACCTGCCGGAAAAAGAGAAGTTGGTTTGTACAAAGGATGAGGGGGATAGGATTCTGGTCTTTCAAAGAAAACAAAATGGTATAGGTAGATTTGTGGAGTTTTTTATAACTCCTCAAAGTGGAAGATGACATCATTATCCCCATGGACCTACATGCTGATGGCTAGGCGAATTTTGCTCGATTACTACAACAAGATTTTCTAAAGGGATAAAGTGAGGCCGAAGCAGATTCTTGCCCCCCATGGAAGATTGAAGGAGTTCTCACTTCTGTATCATGCAAAGAAAGAGAATCAAGCCTGGAAAGAGAATAGGGTGTGGCGTGAGAAGCAGACTTGGAGTCGTCGTAATCATCAAAATCCCAAGGCTAATTTTGAGAACTGGGCTTTCTACGTGACTACGTCTGTGTGGAATGAATTGATCAGAATCTTTCGTGGGAAGACATCAAAGAACTAGTAAATACAGCTCTTCTCTGGATAAATAATGCACGTATCATCCCATTTGCACAGAACAGAAGCTTGTTTATGGGGGACAACTGGGTGAGGTTTCATGGCTGGATGCTCATGGTTCAAGAATGATCATGCCTGGATCACTGGTGTTTCATAAATGGTCTCCTATCCTAGGAACGAAGATGGAATCCTCAATGACCTGTGTGTATTGGCTGCGTCTGAGAAGGTTGCCCTTTCATCTCTGGAAGAGGGAGATTTTTTAGAAGATTGCTCGCTTGTGTGGGGGTTTAAATCGAGTAGATCCTAAATCCATTGATCTTAAGGATCTCCGGTGGGCTCATATCCCCACGAACCCAGCGGACCTCCAACGAATCCCTCCAACGGGGAGGTGGTGTTTCATGTGTTGGTGGTTGTTGAAGAGGAACAAAAGAAATCCCCCCAGCCCTTGGTTCAACCTCTGAAACCGGATGGCAGGAAGCAGTATTCCATTAAAGGGCCGGTTTCCAGGGTTGATTCAGGCAAAAAATGGTGTAAGGAAACCATGTATGATGGAAAGTTCAAATTTTGAATCGGAAGTTGAGCTTGATGAAGATGGGTTATGTGTGAAAGGGGCTAAGAGGCAGAAATCCAAGTATACCCTCATGGGTATTAAATCATCTGATAATATCAGAGGGCTTTTTCGAAATGGAATTCTGCAGCCTTGTTCTCCTAACCAGATGGATGGTTTGGACAAGTTAACCTCTACTCCACATGCCCAAATTGATTTGTTAAAAAGGGTAAATGGGGAATTACTGTGCAATAGATTGAAAGGGCCATTGTATCCACGATAATTTTCCCTTTCCAAGGGTGGGAAAGTTTTGGTACCGGAGCAAAAATGTCACTACAAATACAAAACCCTCTTTCTTCGATCTGCACGAAGGATTGGGTCATCCCATTTCGGCCATTAGAAACATGGTCCCTTGGAGGTAGACTACGAAGCTCTTGCGATGAATCCACAAGCCCTCCCAATGGACTCTGAAGAGGAAGGCTTGCAACAGAGGAATCAGGAACTTGGACTTCTGACCCAGCAATAGGTTTTGTATACAAGCCCTCCGAAGGAAACTCATAATCAATTGGCGGTAATTCCACATCAAGAGGGAAATTCAGGTGCAGGTGAAGCCAATCTTGTTGGTTGCTCGTGATACCTGGAGAAGGATCTGACATTGTCATCCCCAATGAGAAAAGGGTTATCGGTAGGTTTTGATGTAAGGGAGACGGTCTCTAAGTCGGTTTGGCATGATGGAAGGGATTAGAGTATGGAGATCGTCCCAATGGAGGAAGATGTCATGGCATTATCTAAAGTCTCTCTGTGGGTATTAAACCAAATGCAGGCAGTTAGTGAATTCTTGGGGGCATCCTTTGAAGGTGTAGAAAGATAGGCGATTGAATTATTCACTGCATTGGAAAAGGAAATTTCCATATTTGGATTGAGAAAGCAATTCAGAAGGTTCCATCATGAGGTGCAGAATCTGAGGTCGACATTCAAACAAGGGAAGCCTAGCGGAAGGAGGCTCCTTGGTGACGGACAGTGACTAGGTACTTTGTTTTTGGTTTCTTAGGCTTGTTTTTGTTTCCTCGTATATTTCTCTGTTTTGTCCTGGAATGTGAGAGGCCTCGACAAGTTTGAGAAAAGATTGCAAATTAAAGCTGTGAATTCTAGTTCTGTGAAATTTCTTGTTTTAGTAGAATCGAAATTGAAGTCTATTCCGTGTGCTTTTCTGCTGCAAGTTTGTCTTTTTGCTCTGGTGAATGGGGATTGTTTGCCCTCTGTAGGGTTGGTTGGTGGAATTTGGATGGTGTGGGATACGGGGAAATTTGAGGTAATTAATTCTTGGTGTAAGAAATTTTTCATCTCTGTTAAAGGTCGTGTGAGAGGGTCTGAGGAGAATTGGCTAATAACTAGTGTATATGGTCCGTGCCCAACCGGGTTAAAACCCACCTTCTTTGAAGAGCTGGCTGAAATCCGAAGGTCTTGGGAGGACTTGTGGTGCATATGTGGAGACTTTAATGAGATTTTTTCGTTGGAGGAGCAAGAAGGAGCCCAGATTGCTAGAGGGATCCAGATCATTTTATGACTTCATTAATTCTTACGGTCCGAGGGATGTTCCAATTGCCGGTGCGAAGTATACACGATCAAATTTCCAAGCTTCTCCTTCTTTAAGCAAATTGGATAGGTTTCTCCTGTCAGCTGAATGAGATATGTTGTTCCCCTTTTCAAAAGGATTGGCTCGCCCGAGGCCTGTCTCTGATCATATCCCACTGGTTCTGTGTGGTAAGTTGCTAAATGGAGATCCCAAGCCCTTTAAATTCGAGAATGTGCGACTCCAAAGTTAAGGCTTTGTTGAGTTAGTCAAATCTTGGTGGGAGTCCTTTAGTGTTTCCGGTAAGCCTGGGCAAAGATAAGATTGAAACTCAAATTGCTTAAAGAGAAGCTATGAACTTGGAATAGGTAGGTTTTTTGAAACATTGATTGTAAGAAGAAACAATTAATGGGGGAAATAAAATTATGGGACTTGAATGAGGAGCACAGGGGTCTTTCAGGTAGGGAAAGAAGCCTTCGAGATCTAGCCAAATTTGAGTTTGCTAACATCTCATTTCTTGAAGAGGTGAAATGGAAACAAAAGGCCAAAGTGGGTTAAGGAGGGTGACAAGAATACCCGTTTCTTCCATAGGGTGGCTTTGGCTAGAAGAAATACAAATGTTATTCATTCCTTAGTGGATGGCAATGAGCAAGAGGTGGAGTCCAATGCTTTGAAATCTCATGTTGTCTCTTACTTTATGAATTATTTTAAGGAGCCGGGTGTTAGACATCCTCTTCTCAATGGTGTCCACTTTAACCAAATTTCGGCCAAAATGAGATCATGGCTTGAGCGTCCTTTTGAGGAAGAAGATATGAAAAGAGTGGTTCGGAATATTAAAGATGATAAAGCTCCTGGTCCAGATGGTTTCTCTACGGGTTTCTTTAAACATTGTTGGGCGGTCGTTAAACTTATATATCTCTCATCCCGAAGTTGGGAAATACTAATAAAATCTCGGATTTTAGGCCAATTAGTCTAGTTGGAAGTGTTTACAAGATCATCTCCAAAACTCTAGCATGTCTCTTAAAGAGGCTTTAAAAGATGTCATTTCTCCAAACCAAAGTGTTTTTCTAGGTGGTCGGCAAAGTGTGAACGGGGTGTTAGTGGCAAATGAATGTTTGGATATTGTCCTTAAGAGAGGTGACTCAGGAGTTCTTTGTAAATTGGATTTGGAGAAAGCCTATGACAGAGTGAATTGGAAGTTTCTGGACTATTGGTTGAGATGAATGGGCTTTGGTAACAAATGGAGGAGATGAATGAAGAAATGTTATGGGATAGCCTATTTCTCCATTTTGCTGAATGGTTCGTCGGTGGATTTTTTTCATGGTTCGAGGGCCCTTAGACAAGGAGACCCGCTCCCCCCTTCCTCTTCCTAGTTGTGGTCGAAGCCTTTGGTGCTCTCCTTTCACGGGCATTCTTAGGGGGGTTGATGGAAGGTCTCAAAATAAATGAGAATGGCTTTACGGTGTCCCATTTACAATTTGATGATGACACCTTTATCATGTGCAAAGCTTCAATGGATCAGATCTTATATCTTAGATGTGTGATTTGTTGTTTTGAAGTAGTCTCGGGGCTCAAGGTAAACTTGCAAAAGAGTAAAATGTTTGTTGTGGGCGAGGTGATGAATATTGGTAGTTTCGCTAATTGTTTGGGCTGCATGGTTGACTCTCTTCCTACTACATACCTTGGTCTTCCTTTGGGTGCTCCTCATAAAAGCAAAGCTCCATGGCGCCCTATGCTTTCTCGCATCCAAAAGAGATTAGTGAGTTGGAAAGGTAGTTTGCTTTCGAAAGGGGGAAAGATTATCCTTATCAATTCGGTTCTAACCAGTTTCCCAACTTACTTCTTTTCTCTTCTATCTATTCTGGAGGCGGTGGAAAAAGGAGATCAAAAAACACCAACGACAGTTGCTTTGGGGCAAAGGAAAAGAGGGGGATGATATACATTTAGTGGCCTGGGATGAGATGAGTAAACCTAAGAGGCTTGGGGGTCTTGGTGTCAACAAGAAAAGTGATGTAAATAAAGCATTGCTTGCTAAATGGTTATGGCGTTTTAACCAAGAGAAAGAGAGCTTATGACGCAAAGTAGTGGTGGAGAAATATGGGCTAGCTAGTGAATGGGAAACCAAAATATCCTCTCTTTCATATGGTTATGGGTGTTGGAAGCCAATCATGAATCTCCAGGCTGATCTCATTAAAGGGACCAAAGTTGATGTAGGCTCGGGCTCAAGAACACGATTCTGGATCGGTGGTGCTCCATGAGTCCACTTATGCTGGAACATCCAAACATCTTTAGTTAGCCAGGACTAAGGAGGTTAGGGTGGTAGATTGTTAGACCCCTTCAGGGACACGAGAGGTGTAGCATGTAGATATCCGCAGAGGCTTAAATGATTGGGAAGTTGCAGACATGGCAATTTTGCAAAGAAGGGTGGATCCTTTTTGTTTGAGATCAGAGTTGGGAGGATTGTTTACGTTGGTCCCTCTTTACCAATGGGACATTCACAGTCAAATCTTTTAGGGAGATTCGCTGGGCAGAGATAAATAGAGAAGAAATTTAGTCTATTATTTGGAAGATGTCTATCCCTTCCAAAGTAACCTTCTTTCTACGGACCATTGTCAAGGGCCGCCTTCCCACTATGGACATACTTCAGCACAGAGGTATGATTATCACTAATGCTTCTCCACTTTGCTTGCACGAGGCGAAGAGTATCGATCACATATTCATTCATTGCCCTTATGTCATGGAGATTTGGGAGCTCTTTTTGAAGGAAATAGGTTTATCTTAGGCCGTCCCTAGCAAGGTAGCTTCGATGATTATTTCTCGGAATATTAGAAGAGCCTCCAAGAAAAGATGCTCTCTTTGGAAACTTGTTTGCCCAACAGTGTTTTAGCTCATTTGGATTGAGCGTAATAAAAGAGTGTTTAAAGATTGCAAGCAGCCGACCTCTAATATTTTTTGCAAGGCTAAGGAACTTTCTTGTTTTTGGGGATCAAATAGTAACTTTATGGGGAGTTGCTCTCTGTTGGACTATCTTTTTTCTCTAGTTTTTAGTTTCCCTTGTTTTTGTCTTTTGTAGTCTTTGGGGATTTCTCATCCCTTTTCTCGTAATGAAATTTTAATTTATCAAAAAATAAATAATAATAATAATAAGGTTGTTCACTTAAAGGCATTGTTTTCTTCACCTGAGTGGTATGACTACAAGGACAGTAATGGTGCAGCTGAATCAATTGTGTGTAATCATTCATTTTGGATTCGGAGTCATACAATGGTAAACATCTTAGAGCCAATTGTGAGGGGTCCTCAGGATGGTTGATGGAAACAAGAAGGCAACTATGGTATACCTTTATGAATCCATTCTCTTAATAGAAGAAACTATAAAAGCGGCCCAACTAGTCACGTTGGCTTCATAAAGATCGTTGATTCCAGATGGATAAAGAAGTTTGTCCACCCACTTCATCTCGCTGGTAAGTTATTTTATTTTGCTAAAGTTATATTTATTTTATTATTTCTCGAGCAATGATAAAAATGTTGTGTTTCTTTGATTTTCAACATACTACCTTAATCCCAAGTACATGTTGTGGTAGCGAAGCTTAAGCCCATTCTTGGAGAGGTAACCGCAACTACAAACTATTTTTTTCCTACCATTATACAATTTAGTTTACTGACTTTTGGACCTTCTAATTTTAGATCAAGTGTTTCAGGGATGCAGTGGTGTCCTTTGCGCGGGATGTTGCGTAAGTAAGACAAGGGACAACAACGACAAATAATTTTATGTCATTTCTATAGAAATTTAATAAAGGTTGCAACCACCAATTACTTATACACACTCATTTTTATTTTACAGGGGTGGTGCATGAGGCACAAGCACCAAACTGTGAGAGGAACTGAAGAACCTTTAACCTCATTCACTAATAGACTCGGACATGAAAAACTTCAAAATTTTGTTTTTGCCCATTCCAATATGTGCTTAAGACATAAGCATGCAGAAAAATAACATAATTTGGAAGAATACACCAACCCCATAGACCTTACAGATATTTTCTATGAGGGAAAGGAGGGCACACTATACGATTGGGTTAATAAGGTCGGGGAGCAAGTATTGGACGAGATACGTGGATGACTGAGCTCTCAAATAGTGAGTCAGATGGGAGTGGATGTTGATTATTTTATGCGAATACAACAGAAGTTCCAATACCTACCCCATCACCAGGCAGTAAACGAACTAACTGGTGATGAGGATGGTGGTGGTGGTGGTGGTGGTGACGAGGGAGGTGATGGAGGAGGTGATGGTGAGGAAGGGGATGACAAGGGTGGTGTTGGCATGACATATAGACCATATGGTGGCACTAGAATGAGTCAAAGACCCCTTAGTTGATTCAGTGAGATGATAAATATGACCATGCCACTCAGGATATAGACCATAGTTTACATCCTCCAACTCCAATGAGGACTTACCAACGATAAGGGAGTGGGAGTCGGGGCAAGGGAGGGGGGAACAAATTGGGGGAGAGATCAAGAGGCACCGTTGACATTTTAGAAGTGTCATTCAATGACATGAGCCTCAATGGGGATTATTTTCGCTAGTTCCCTCAGTCTACTAGTACACAGAGCTAAGAGGCCTCGTTGATTAATTCTATCTTCGGCTTTGGCCGGCAACAACAATACTACTATGACTCAGCCAGTAAGCCCAACATCGCCACCACATCGCCATCATCATCATATGATCAAGAGGTCGGGCATGCCAGAGCGGTCAGGATTCTTCTCATCTGCAGTATGTAGTGCCAGGCTTTCCACAATATATATATGACTATTGGGCATTGAATAGTCCCTTTATCTCTTGGTTGTAGTATTACCACTTCCTAGAAGATTGGTTCAACATCAACAACAATAGCAACAATATCATGAGAGAGATAGCCATGATTATTTGGTGGATAGTTGGGGCTTTAGAGGTGGGGGTTGGGAGCCTGGGACTGCTACTATTTCTTTATCTTATTGTATTATATTTCTCCATATTCACTTTTGTAGTTGTACTATTGTAATATTTTGCATTATCAATGAATGAGAATGACATTATTGTTTGAGTTATACATTTGTGTCATTGATTATGTATGTTGATTTATAGCTTTATTGTGCAATGTTTAGTCTTTAGTGTCATTTATCAAATAAAATCACTTATAGTTCTAGACAAGGACGACAACATGTGTCATGAGGGTAACGGTTCTTCCAACCATCATAGATGGTTGTTTTGTATACGTAATGATTACTAAGTGTGTATCAATTTTTATTCCCTCAAATCCTTAACTTTTGTAAAAAAAATTCCTTCGTTTGATTAATATTTCCCCTGTTTCTCACCATTTCCTGATTTTTTCAATGCTTCCCCACGATACGCATCGCATACCGATATCCCCAACGATATGGCATGCAATACTGATACTTCAAACCTTGCTTGAAATCAACTCAAATTTGCCACCTTGAAAGATAATATTGATCATGTTCTTCTTGATTTGGTAGTATCTAATTGTTTAATTCCATATAACCCAATAAAAAGTACAAGGAAGTTTTCTCCCACCGAATAATGTTGGCATAACCTTTAGACCAAGCTCTCACTTTATTTATTTTTTTTGGGAGGGGGAGGTTCTCATTCTGTGAATAAAAAACCAAATTTAAGAAGGGGAAAAAGTCAACAAGTTATTATTTACATTAAATATCGCCAACATATTACCCTAATCAGGTGCTAACACTATTAAAAATTAGAAATGGCCTTATCCACAGCACAAAAGAAAGACCATGCAAGTAATCCAAGTTGATGTAAAAATCATTAATCATTCCAATTGTGCTAATTAAGTGCTACCACTATGAAAAATGCTCTTTCCACTATGCAAAAGTATGACCATGCAAGACAGCAACCACCAATTGACCCAAGCAAAATAAAAAGGATCTTAGTCTCAATAGGCCAAAAAAAAAAACTTGACTAAGTTGTATCCATTCCACATCCTTAGCCCCAGTGAGAACTTCTAAATTGGTCCCACAACTATTTTTAAACAATATACAACCCATGATTGCCTAACTAAGCACCCGTCATAGTTATAACATATATATATAATTGAAAGGTTGATTTCATTAAAGCAAAAAAATAAACCTAAACCGATGACACAACAGTGTCTGGCATTCCATTATTCACAACAAGTATGGGTGCGACTCAAATGGGTGGGAGTGCTCTCACCAAATTTCCTCTTCCATGTCTTTGCTTTGTAGAAACATCATCCGATTGGGCCCCTTGTTTCTTCCCTTCATTTATTTTGTTGTTGGTGATGGTAAATCTTTGAAATTTTGGAAGGATCTTTGGTGGGGGGACCAATGTCTTTCCTCCTTTCATTCTAGGCTATTTCGTTTGTTTAACCAAAAAGATGCCTCCATTCTTGGAACTTGACTTTCAATAGGAATCTTCATGATTGGGAAGTTGATATGATCGCACCCCATACATGAAGCCTTGAAGAAACCTTCATTTCCCAAGTTGTGGAGGATAAAAGGATTTGGATCCTAGAATCCTCGGGTAAATTCTCTTGCAAATCTTTCTTTAAAGCTTTGATTTCATCCCGCAATTTTGATTACAATTCCCCCTTTAAAAGGATTTGGAAGCCCCAAACCCCTCCTAGGGTGAAAGCGTTTATAGGGACTGTAGTGCTCAACCACATTAAAACTATGGATCTTATACAAAAAAAGGCGCCCCAATATGTTTCTTTCACCCACTTGGTGCATCTTGTGTAAGGCCGTTAGCGAAACGACGGATCATTTATTCATTTATTGCAATTTTGCTAGTGCTTTATGGGATCACTTCTTCTCTATCTCAAGGAGAAGCCAGATTTGGCCTTGGATTCTTAAAGAGTTTGTCTGGCAATGGTATAGTGGAGATAACGGGTGTTGAGGAAAATCTTTTGGGATCATCTTTTGCATGGTGTAATTTGGGGTATTTGGAGAGAGAAATCTGCGAATTTTCAAAAACAAGGTTCGTTGTTCCAAGGAGGTTTTGGATGCTATCATAAGAGGGAACCATATCCCCTGTACCACTCGTATCGTGTAACACTTATACCACAAGACACAAGGGGGTGGGGCCATACATTTTTTACATTTGGGGGGGGGGGCGACCCCCTTGTGTCTTGTGGTACAAGTGTTACACGGTAAAAGTGGTACAGGGGATATGGTTCCTCATAAGAGATGTGGGTTTTTGGATTATTGCAACGGCAGAATTTAGTGGCTTTCCATTGTCTCTTTTCAAGACCGACTGGTTTTCTTCCCTTGCTTGGACCCCTCCTTTGAGAGGCACTGTTGTGAAGGATTGGATCCCTCCTCCGTTTGGGATCCTTAGGCTTAACTTTGATGGTGCTTCAAAAGGAAATCCAGGTATGGCGGGTTTTGGTTGTGGTCCGAAACCATTCTTCGATTATTATAAAATCTCGTTGCGGTCCACTTGGGATACGTGGCTCTATTGAAGCCGAAGCGAGAGCTCTTCTTGTGGGACTGAGGGAGTTAAAAAAGATCGGGGTGATTAATTGTATTGTGGAAGACGACTCTCAAACCATTATTAGTTGGGGTTTGGGGAATGGCGATTATTCATGGTGGTTGGCTCCTATCATTTACAAAATTCGCGAGCTGATTTATTTGATGAATGTTTCTCTCGTCCATGTTGTTAGAAGCCAAAATGAGTTGGCAGACCGTCTTTCTTAACGGGAAATAGACCATGGAAGAGTGCATAGTGATAGTTGTCTTTCTTGAGATTTAGAGCTTGTTGTCTTGTAGTTGTGTGCTTTGTTGTTTGTTTTGGTGTCTTTGTGCTGGATTTTCCAGCCTGTTTGCTTTGGGTTGCCTTTGTGTAGCCTTTGTTGTATCTTATTTTTCCCTTTTCTTTAATAAATTTGTTAATTATCCCAAAAATAACAAGGAAATCTCCCAAATCCCAATCATGGTTTGAACAATATCAACCCATATTCCAAAGAAATACTAATAAACCCTCCTCAAAATCCCGTCCAATGAAAGCCCATTCAAACAAGAGCTTGTGCACCCTCATACATATTTTCTATTGAGAATTTTCTTTGTTATCCAAAAATCCTGTCATTCCTTTCTTTCCAAATACACCCACTAATCCATATCTAATTGTCCAGATTGTGAGAGTCAGGCAGCCCATTCAGACATCTAACAACCCCACATAATCCTCCATTCCCTATCATTGAGATTCCTTATCATTCTTGGGCACTCGCTGCTATTGAAATCATATTACGAAGCAATGTCACTTGCTTATCCAAGGCTAAATTGAAAAAATATATATTAAATGTACCACTTAGAGGAATATCCCCGCATCAAATATCCTTGAATTTTCTCTCTTCCCCCAACCCTAACTTCCTCACTCACAATAGATTCAAATCCCCTGGCCCTTAACTCTCCTGATTTCCATTGGGGACCAATCCAACTCTGCCACCACAACCTTTCTCCATAAATATTCCCTTTCCATTCTGAACCTCCCCATACCCATTTTCCCCAAAAAGCCTTATTGAGGTGTCTTATTTTCCTAATCCCATGATCTCCAACTCCATAGAAAAGATCATCGAATTCCAATCCACTAGGCAATATTCCTAGCATCCCCTTTATATTCCTGAACATCCATTATATCACATTTAGAAAGTGGTTTAGCACTACTAGCTAGGAAAGTCTTTATCAAGGTCAACCTACCCCCTTTCAATAAAAACACAATATCCGAAGCCTCTAATTACCTTGAAACCCTCTCTATCACTAGCTCCCACACTTCTTTGGACTTGAGAAATTTGACCCCAAAGGGAAACTCAAGTAGGATAAAGGAAAGAACCTATATTTTGAATCCTAGATACGCAACTGCATTACGAAGTTCTTGGACATCTCCCACCTCACTTTGGCCAAGATCTACCTTTAACCCCAACAGTGCTTCAAAACACCTAATAATACAGCAAAGATAACCTAACTGATGAACACCACAAAAATCATGTCATCCTCAAATAGTAGATGAGAAATTTTGATTCCATTTCCTACCTAAAACCCATCTAGGAAACCATTTTACATCCTACTAACCATGCTACTTAAAGCCTCATCAAAAAAATAAAAATCAAAAATAAACACAAATGCATATGGGGATAGAGGGCCCCCCTATCTCAATGCAGTGAGCGTATGAATATATAAAAACTAAAATAAGATATAAAGATGCATTTGTTTATTCTTTCAATGAATACCTAAGAAAGTGAGACAAGAGGCCATTATTAATGCATTTTATTCTAAATTTCAATACAATTATTATTATTATTATTATTATTATTATTATTTTGAAAGATAATAATTTATTAATAAAAGAGCAAAAGCTACAAAAAGAGGCTCAAGCTAGCAGCATAAGGAATGCAAAGGCTAGAGCAAATACAGCAAGATAAAAAACAAAAACAACCCAAACTTCTGCAGCCTACTAGCTGAATATAAATACAATTAAATAAAAAATACATTATAATGAAGAGGTCGTTCATCACCACAAAACTCAAAATATTGGACTTAAATATTATATAAAAAAAGGAGGAAGCATATCACAGAGGAGTAACCAAAAGTTATTTTTGGTCAACGTTTCCATACATGTCAACCAAATTATTGTGTTTATATGACTAACATCGACGCCCGGATGCAATGAAAAATATGCAAGGGTTCCCACACCATGGACGAGTGTGGGTAAAGAAGTTAGTCCA
>JAOXJP010026136.1:0-17051 GCA_025762735.1 Platanus orientalis
CCAAAACAAGACATGTCTATTTATAATTCACCATATACACTACAGAAGCATTTTTATCACAGAACATTTGCTTCGGTTCAAAAGAGACATCAAATTCAAAAACCCATAATTTAGTCAATCATTAACACATTTATAGAGGTCTGTGTTAATTATTGGCCAAACAAAAATGCATCACTCACCTAATTTATCCCATACGAGTATATGAGGTCCCTTGGCATGAACAAAATGACATAAGGGCGGGTAGATCAACGCTGAAAAGTGAAAAGCGACTCAAATGTGTATATCACTTTATGTGGGCTAATGCTTTTTCCTAATCCCAATCCGGAGTCGATGGTGTGGATCCCTAGAGAAATGAGACTGTCGCTATCATTTGTATTAAAAAATTAAAGGTACTGTTTTTTTGGTAATGCCAATGTAAAAATATTCTTGTTTATTCAATTATATTATACTTTACCAATATATATTGTAAAATGTACACGGCGTCACGTGATCAGACGGGGCCATCGCCGTCGCCGTCGTCGGAATCAAGAAGGAGGTCAGAATCCTCGCTGTGCCGGGATTTGCAGACAACGCTCTGGCAAAGGTAGAGCGAGTGGAGTACCAGGGTATGGTTTAGGCCTGAGAAGGTGTTCGCTTTCAGTTTCCATATTAACCTCTTATATCCTTTCTTTAATTCTTAAAAAAAAAATTGTTACAGGGGTTCGCACGGCCGAGATCAATGCAAATAAATTGAATTCATCGCCGTGGGGACTTTTCAAAAGGGCCGGAAAATCATTGAAGATCGGCATCCTATAGTAGAAAGTCTTTATTGCTCTCTGTAAATAACACTGATTAATTGCGAGATAAATATTACAAGTAAGAGCTAGAGTACTACACTGCAATCCCGTACAACATGCATACATACGTAGAGAATGATATTGAATCTCCAGATCTCCTGTGGTTCACTAATGAGGACGAAAACCGCCGTCGACGGCCAGGTTATGGCCAGTCACAAACGCAGAAGCATCAGAAGCAAGGAACAGCACGGCATCAGCGACGTGATTCGCTTTCAGCACTACTCCTTCCAAATTTATGTGAGGTGAGAAAATCTTCTCCACGCCCTCCGCGTCCGTCTTGTACGCATCGCACAGCAACGGCGTCCCCAACCCGGACGGCGATACACAGTTCACTCTGATCCCGTGCGTCCCCAGCTGCCGGCTCGCCGATCGGACCAGCCCCAGCACCGCGTGCTTCGACATGATATAGTCAGTGTGCATTAGACTACCCATGCTCGCAACCACACTGGCCGTGCACACGATGCTCCCCTTCACACCCGCATCGACCATGGCGCGCCCCGCGTGCTTCACGGAAGCAGCCATACCCCGGACGTTGACGGCGAAGAGGCGGTCGAGAGCAGATAGATCGAGCTCAAGAACAGTTTGTTCGGGATAGAGTATACCGGCGTTGCTGAACATGATGTCCAGACGGCCGTGATTCTTGACCGTCCATTCGACCATAGACTTGACTTGATCTTCGTTGGTGACGTCGCAGTGGATGTAGGTGCATCGGTGTGCGCCGATAGATGTGGCGACCTGTTGACCTTGATTGTCTTGGATGTCGGCGATCACCACCACTCGCGAGCCATGTTCGGCGAATAAGCGAGCGGTGGCCTCGCCGATGCCGCTTGCGCCACCGGTGACGATGGCCACTTTTCCTTCCAAGCTCTTGCGAACGGGAGGCTCAGCCATTCTTTTGTGGCTTAGCGATGGGGTGGATGGGATTGGGAGGCAAGCAACAAGTCTAACATGTAAGGACGGAGGATTTTAAGTAAAATATAGTGAAGTAACCAAAAAGCCCTTGCGTTAGATGGAATCCGAATATGTTGAAATTGCTTTTTCAGAAAAAAAGAAAAGAAAATGGAGTACGATAATTAAATTTGATGCCCGCTGTGGATTGGATCACCAAGATGGTCCCTTAGTTGCCTTCGATCTGGAATCTTCAGGTCTGGTCTTACCTGCGCACATGCATCAAATGACGTCAGTGTGATGCCGGTCTACACCCTTCCGACTCTCAAATCAAGGATTGAAGATCAGAAAATTCTTGTATTCCTTTTCTTAGAAGTGATTGTACTTACCTCCCTTTGGGGGTTCAATTCTTAATATATGAGTCCATTTCCACGTTGGACTGAAATATTCTCTAAGATAGTTAGAAGAATGTGGAAGAGTGGTATACATGTCTGTATCAGATTGACTGTTACTCTGCAGCCTATAACTGCCTCCTCTTGTCTTATTTTGGTGGCGAATGTTTATTTATCATCTCGAAGGTGGCAGATAATTATACCTTGGTAGTCCACCATGATGGGTTGGTCGGTAATTGGGTGACTGACGACTCACTCGGCATGGGGTCAGTTGGTAGTAGGATCACTGACGACTCACTCGGCGTGGAGGTCGGTCGGTAGTTGAGTCTCTGACGACTCACTCAGCGTGGAGGTTAGTCGGTAGTTGGGTTGCTGACGACTCACTTGGCGTGGAGGTCGGTTGCCGGTAGTGTCACTGATGACTCACTCGGCGTGGGGGTCGGTTGGTAGTAGGGTCACTGATGACTCGCTTGACATACCCGACCGGGGATTTGGCTCAATAGCGGTTTACTTTGGCGAATAGGACCCCTGGACGGACCGAGGCGGTTTACCCAGTCAATTGGCTCAGCCAACTCAGGTCCAAATTCTCCATCATCAAAATTGTTTATCAAAAGTATCATGTTGGGATTTGTTTTCTAGCCTTTATTTTTTTGAAAAAGCAATAAATTCGAACTCTTGTTAATAAACATTTTAATTATCCTACCAACCCACTAATCAGGATCTTTTAAGATTTTTGTTTAATCATGTTTAATAAGTATTATGTGTCATTTCAACATATCCTGACTCTGTTGGATGTAAACGGATTGGCTAAGACAACTTAGATAGAGGCTACAATTGGAATGACATCAGGGCCAACACATCAGTCTGAAAAGTGAAAAATCCCCCCAAAAAGTGTATTTCACTTTTTTTGCATTGATGTGTTAGCCCTGATGTCTTTCCAATTTTAGCAACTCTCTTTGTTGTCTTCCCAAATCCGGCCTCCATTAGATGAAAGTGGATTATGTACAAAAACTTAGAGAGTGGCTAAAGTTGGAATGGCATTAGGGCTGACAGATCAATGTAGAAAAGGTGATATACACTTTTTGGGGATTTTTTTTTCACTTTTTGCAATTGATGTATCGGTCTTGATGTTACTCCAACTTTAGCCACTCTCTAAGTTGTCCTACCAAATCCGGGATGATATCCCCCTCCTTGTTAGTACCATGACACCACCTGGCGCCCCATGATTGGTGTCTCCAGGCCCCGCATAAATATTCACGTCGCAGAGGATATCAACCCACAAGATCTTTTGCATCGTTAGATGAGTCTTCTCACATGACCCACTTGTTTTTTTGTGGTTTGAATTACACAGATTCATTATCTCTGGTCCACTATGTTGGTGCTCCGCTAGTAGTCCAAGACACAGAGGTGGGGCCCATATTTTTTTTGAAAAGTCAACTTGTAAAAAAATGTATGGACCCCACTTCTTTGTGTCTTGGACTATCGGTGGAGCACCAACATTATGGACCAGAGGATATGGCTTAGAATTACACTGCATAAACAACCAGTGAGTGATATTTTTACCATGTTTGTTCTGGAGTCATATCCTCTGTGCCATGGTAAGCCTAGACACAAAAAGGGGTGGGCCCCATACACTTTTAGCAGGGCTCCACCCCCTTCAGTTTGGTCCCACTCTCTACGGTTGTCATGATATAGGTCAAAGGATGCCCCCAAGGATTTGATATGATCTCCTTAGGTCAACCCGACATCAGGGCTAACACATCAACACCGAAAAACATCCCCAAATCACATTTTGAGCACTGATGTGTCAACTCCTGATATCAGTCTGATCTGGGGGGGCAAGCAAATTCAAACTATAAAGACGCATATCGTGCTATTCCCCAGGCCACCCCCAGGATTTGATGCCCCCTCTTAAAGTGCCATTCATTAACCTGCCCCTAGGCAGAGAGCACACATAACATAAAAAATGATTTATACCCTCCCTTAAAAAGCGTCAATTTGATTTGGTAGGATTAACAAAGTCACCCTAAGATTGGACTGACACAATAGTGTCGAAAAGTGATTTACACTTTTTGGGGATGCTGTTCACTTTTTCAATGCTCCTATGTCAATCCTACCTTACAATGATTTCAAATTATCTCTAATTTGAATGGATAGCTACCACTCCATTACCAATCAGTGTGTGACACACAACCTATTTTTGTAAACACACAAAGGATAAGTACTTGTATATTTATAAATACAACCTTTGTCAGATATCATGTCACATCCTAAACAGAGACTAGAGTGGTAGTTGTCCAGTCAGACTGGAGATGATGTGAACTCCTTTACGGAGTGCTTATTGTGGGCCTCAATTTTTGCATGACGGGTAAATCTCTTTTGAAAAGAGACTTGCCTATCGCAGGAAATATCCCATGTGATTTGGAGTCGCCACCAGTCTTTTTAATGATGTGACTGGACATCAGTTATGGAAACAAAACAAGTTTAAGTTTAAATATGGTTTAAAATATATGACTCCATACTTAAACTGGTCGACTCCTAGAGATTCCTAAGTAAGTTGTTCATTTATGAGGTGGGGAAGGTGTTAGGCACCCCACCTCATCCGCTTTTGCGGTTCCCTACTTTAAACCTATTATAGTCTAATGGTCAACTTAACTTATCAATCTATTCGTCTCACCCATTGTCTTTTATCTCATTTTGTTGAGATTAAGCCATGAATCCACATGTCATTTATGTCAAAATTTCGGTATTATAACGGCTATAATATGGACCCTTGGGGATAAATAGTGGTCTCCATGTCACTTTCTTTAATAACCTGATAGTCTACATTTCAATAAAAACACTCCAAATATATCATACATCAACCACATCATCATTGTCCACCCGACAACTCCGTATCTATATACCATTCAAATTCATTAAATTTACATATAAAATTTAGGTAGAATGAATGAAAAGATCTAAATATAATACATAACTCACCAAAGTCTAAACATAAATATATACAAAACCTCTACTTAAATGTGCAAGTTGAAACTCCAAAGTACGTCATTTACCTGGTAAGTCATAGCTACATCGTTACCTCATAGCTAAGGCCTTTAGATCTCTCCTACACATAAAGGGATTCCTGTTAGAATAATCTACTAGTGAAGAAATAGAAATAAATTGAGAACATTAAGTTGATGAACATACATTTTTTAATGTTTTCCCACATAACCGAACTAACATATGGGTTAGCTCAATTACAAAAGTTAGTACAAGTAAGGGACAAAAATAATTTATAAAAGAATAAATGTCTATTTTTTAATGTCAATATTTACTAAAGAATGCCTATCATGATTTTTGAAATTCACCATATGCAGGTACATAGAAGGTTAATCACGTGCCAAGATGATATATTACTTATGGTATGAAAACAAATGGCCAATATATATATATATATATATATATATTTCTAAACATAAAGAATGAATTCAAAGCATCAATGAGAAAAATTAAAATATTAACAATTTAATGGACAAAAGTAGAATTCAAGATAAATATTCATGGCATATAATAAAGCTATTGGTAAGAAAATTTATTGAATGCCATGGGCTGCTCTAAAATTCAAGATGGACCTTGGCATTTTATTCTTTTAAACAAATTCAAGAATGAGACTACTTGACCTTCACTAAATCAGATTATTATCCAAATCTGTCCACAACACACAATTTAACAAGTTTATAGTCTATTATCCAAATCTGTCTAGTATAAATCTAATAGCACAATGAATCTACACATCAATGAAATCTTGAACCAAATGAGATCTTATGCATAACATGAAATTCAGCCCAAGCCACCTATAAAAGCATCATTCATCAATGACTTTTTTGTCATAAAGAATTTTAAACTTCCCTCTCACAAAAAATTCAGACCTAAGAGAAAAAAATGAAGAAATATAAGTGTCTTAAAGCACCGCTAAATGTCCTACAAAGATTGAGTGAAAACCTTCTACAAATGGTATCTTAAGCATGATAAAAAAGTATATGAAACTAAAGCCGTAGATACCATGAGTATGACATATATCGATGAAATAGCAAACATAACTAGCATAAAACTTACACAAATCCGGAGGACCATGTTAATTGTGGGACAACAAAATAAAAATTAAATGGAATTTTAAACAAATGATGGGTTTATGAATCAAAGGGCAAATGAATGTCAAGAATCAATGTTCAAGACAAAATATCAATCGAAGTAAGCAAACATATATCAATTCATTTGGAAAATGAAAAATGGACTGAACCCTCCATTATAATTCATTTCATGAAATTTTCAAATGCATAGGCTTCTATACTCTCTAAAACAACCTAAAGTCAGTGAGACAAGGTTCCAAGAGTCAAGACCAAGCTTAAAATCTCATGGTGGACATTCTTATTTCATTAGCAAGCAATGAATCAATATTGATATATACAAGGGATACCAAGTTAAGAAAGCAAGGTCACCAAGATGAGTCATGTTTTCAACACCAATAGTACGTTCTACCATCAAGTCCATATTTGTTTTAAAAACATATTACCACCTTCACAAGGGTGTATATGGCCAAAGGGAATTCAACCATGTATTGACTGATAATTGGTTCAACAAATAAAAAAAAGCCCTTAATCAATTCACAACATATATATATATATATATATATATATATAATGACATCTTCAAACAAAACATCTAACCAAAATAGCATGTCCAAAATAATCTCACAACCTCATTTGTTACCAAGATGAATAAATAAGTGCGACATTGGTATGCAAATCATTCGCTACTTGCAATATTTTCAATGAGAAGGTAAACTTCTAAAGCATATGCCTAAGTCATCATGCAATAGCATCCTTTCAAAAGAACCCCAACATAATAATAATAACACCGTTTAAATAAATAAACCCCCAAATAGTGTATTAATGACACCATCATAAACCAAACCTTCAATTTAATCCTCAATGTTTTATATCTTGCATGCCAAGAGGATGGGCCAATTTCACAGAGGTCAATCCTAGCCAATCCACTATAGAATCTATTTAAGATGAAGATAAAATAAGTAAATGGATTATTATAGAATGAGATAACAACAACGTTCTCCACATACTACACTTATGATTTCCTTGTGTAGGAAAAAAAGGAAAAAAAAATCTCATTTAAAGATAAAATGGCTCCAGATCATCTCACGACATACTATGTCCAATAATATTAAAATACAAATCATAAAAGAGAATGCCCAAATCCTTCCATAGCAACATCGCAAAGAAATATAAATAAAAATGAAAATAAAGTGGAAATAAAATCACGTAACCATCAAATTTGTTAAACATAAAGAAAGAAAGTCAGACATGAAAATCAAGACGTGAGAACTTCCCTCTCATGTTGTACACGAACTTTCTTCTTGCATAATCAGCAGCTAGCAAAGCAACGGGGGTCTAACTAGGCGCTATGTGAGAGTATGAGAAAGAGAAGATTTAGTTCTGTGAAGGATCAGGGCGTGGTTTCACTAGATGAAAAAGAGCTGTCCAGAGGGGATATAAGTAGACTCAACTGTTGGAGATGGGATTTTGATTATGAATAGTCGGGAGACTGTCAAAATCAATTCCGATAGATAACCTGTGGATTCTTCTTGAGAGACGAAGGTTGAGACATGTGTGAGTTTTGGGATTCATTAGGGCTTTGAGATGGAGGGGCTTTGGTCTACACCACCAAAACGAGATCTTCTCCTGGGTGCAGCCTCGGACCTTCCTTTTTTCTCCCCTTTTTGCTTTTGCTTCATTGGGTTTTATAGAGAGGGGAACGGGGTATGGTTCAACTCATGAAATGGGGTGGTCTCCAAGGCGTGCCTGAAAATCAGCTGGCCTGGGTGTGTGGTCGCCATTGACAGGCTTAGGCTTACTGAAGGGGTTGGTGGAACCAGGTTGGGGTGATTTGGGTTTGTATGTTTGCAAAGAAGGGAAAAGGATGGGGAAGAATGCTTGCAGGGATGGAGATGGGTCAAATTGCAACGATCAATAGGAAAGGGGGTTTTGGGGCAAGGCGATGGCAGTGGCAGGTGCACAAGTGCTCGGGTTAGAGGGTTTTCCTCGGGGAGAGAGTGGGATGAGAGAGAGAGGGTGCAGAGGAGAGGAAGTGGGGCGTTGGTGAGACCGAGAGAAGAGAGAGAGAGAGAGGAGATGGTGCGGGTGAGCAAAGAGAGAAGAGAGAGAGAGAGTGAGCATGGGGTGAGCAAAGGAGAGAGAGGGGTGGAAGAGAGAGAGAGAAACAAGAGGAGAGAGAGCTGAGAGCAAGGGAGAGAGCCACTGGAGAGATCATAAGAGAGAGAGAGAGATAAATCAAAAAAGAGAGGGGAAGAGAGAGCAAGAAAATATATATATATATATATATATATATATATATATATATATATATATAGAAAGAGTTTTGAGTTAGGTGAGTAAAATGTTTGAATTGAGGCTCTTTTCAAGCCTCCGTCCCAACTTTGGACGGTGCCAACTGGAAGTCTTCCCATTTCCCACTAAAGTTCTTACCAAACCAAGGGAAACCGGTTTTTCGCCAATGGCCCTTAGCCTTAGCATGAGGGCTGAGGTGAGGTCAAGGGGTCCGAATCCCCAGCAGCATTATGCAGTTTGTGATGTTTTTGATTAGATAGGTAATTATATGTGAAGACGGGTTTTGAACCCAGGTCCGTGGTTTTACACCCACAGACTTTACCAACTTAGCAAGTTGGTAGAGGATATGAGGCCAGTTGGCATCTTCCAGTTTGTGATGTCGGTTGCCTATCCCGCCAGCAGTGCGGTTCCGGTTCTATGATATGGCAAAAAACAAAAAAGCAAAAACAATTTTTGAGGCCCCCTTCTCTGACTGCACCACGTGCTCTTTTTGCATGGGACAGCTGTTGAAATATTTTAAGATTGAAGGATTGGCTAATGCCCTGTTCTCCAAACCGGAAAACAGAGCATCCGCTTCCTCCACTAGCCAAATATGGTGATCTTCTTTTGCGTTACTGTTGCCTCTCTGTACCATCTGGGTCCACCTTCTTTATTGAGCTTGGAGTCCACCCTAATGTCTAAACCACATGTGTAAGCGCCCAAAAGGTGAACATGGGTCCTTGTAGTGACTGCTAGTGTGGGCTGTCAGAGCCTTGTTTTAAGTTTAGTGAGCCAAGCCTGAGCTTTGATTTAAATTCGTTTAAGACAAACTAAGCTAATAAGACATTAATCCAAGCCCAAACCTATCTACACGAGCCCGAGCAGAGCCCTCAGCAGAGCCTAAGTTTGGCCTTTATGTGATGAGCCTGAACCGAGCTGGGCACGTAGACACCACTGAATGCAATCCGGTCTGCTGCACCTGATGCAAAACCCATATCCTAGTTGTTGCCTTCTACATAGTTGACTCAAGGAGATTGAAAGCTCTCCAAAGATTGGCGACTGGAATTTTAAAATATATATTAAAAAGGGCAGAGAGTGAGAGGAATGGCTACTGTGCTTGCTTCTTCGTGAAGAGGTGAATGAACCAACTCTTTAACGATTAAAATCTTTTGCTCTCATTTCACACACTATAGATAGAAATGTGTGCGAGTGGGTGAACGGGTGGGAAAATTTTGATTCGGTGATTTGAAATCGGCTGAGAGTCGTTTTTGGAAGTGTCTTGAATTGACACAGAACCAAGATGCTGTTTTGGAAAGCCTTACCACTTGTCTTAAAGTAGATTTTCTTGAGTGCAAAGGGCGCTCTTCCCTTAGAACATGGAAATAGGGTTTGGATAGAGAAAACAGTCGCTGATCTTGTAATTTTTGTTTTGTTCATAACGAAAGTTTTTTAACCGTTTTTGCCCGTGCATGTAGGCTTTAAGACAAACCATGTTAAATCGTTTTATACTTGCTTTGTGTTTTTGTTATTTGCATTAATTTCTTCTACTGTTATTTGTTGTGTATAATTCAAATCTAAGCTTTCGCACAATAAATTGGTATCATAGCCTTAGGTTGTAATTGGTATTTTTTGATATGGCGACAAAGTACGAAGTGGAGATATTCGACAAACATAACAATTTCAATCTATGGCATGCGAAGATGCGGTTGTTGTTGATTCAACAAGAGTTGATTAAAGCTTTGATGGGAAAGAAAAAACTTCATGCGAAAATGTCAGAAGACGAAAGGGGGGAACTTGGCCTCAAGGCACTCTGTGCGATTTAGTTGTGCTTGACTGATGAAGTACTACGAAAGGTTGTAGAAGAGGAGTTTGCGACTGGACTGTGGCTCAAATTGGAGAGCCTATACATAACCAAGTCTCTTACAAACATGTTATATTTGAAACAACACATCTACACATTGAAGATGAGATAAGGTATATTTGTGAAAGCCCATCTAGATAAATTCAATAAAATCATCATGGATTTAAAAAAACATTGATATTATGATTGATGATGAAGATCAAACTATCATTGTTTTGTTTTTTTTACCTGCATCATATGAACACTTTGTTATGACCTTATTTTATGAAATGATACCATATTCATGGGGGATGTTAAGGCATCCTTACATTTTAGGGAATTGAGGAATAAGGTATTTGAAGAAAAGGGTGAGGAGCAAACAGAAGCTCTGTTTACGGGGAAAATAACGAAGGAAAAAGGTTCTATAAATGATAAATGTTAATCTAGATCCAAGTCTAGAAGAAATGGCAAGGTATGATGCTTTCGTTGTAAAGAATATAGTCAAATGAAGAGGGATTGCCCAGAGCGTGCTAACAGGAAGAAAGGTGATAGTCCTAGTATAGCATTGGTAGAGGAACAGAAGGTGTACCTTGGAGATGTTCTCACAGTCTCTAAAGGTATGAACACTTTTTATCATGATGAATGGATATTAGATTCAGGTTGTCTTATTCATATTTGTTCCAATAAAGAATATTTTGATATGTTCCGAGAGAAAAAAACAAGTTTTGTTTCTTTGGGTAACGGGTCTACTTGTGATGTCACGGGTGTTAGAACAATGAAAATCAAGATGTTTGATGGAGTGGTTTCGTACTTTGGGTGGTGTGGTATATGTCTCAAAGATGTGAAATAATTTAATATCCTTAGGCCGGTTGGACTCCAAGGGTTACAGGTATTCAGCTATAGATGAAACCATGAAAATCACACACGGCTATTTGATTCTGATGAAGGGAGAAAAGTGTGGTAATGGTTTGTATCTTTTGATAGGAATACAATTATCAATGGTGCTCCTTTGACCTCGATGGGTAAATGGAAATGAGGTCCACGGAATAACTAGCATTGGTGTAAGGTCTTTTTTATAGATGCAGTAAAGAGAAGTTATGCAAATTTTCAAGCAGCGGATGATAGTGAGGAGGTTCTTGTAATTGGAGAGGACGGATCGAGGTCCCTCTATAGAGTTGACTAGGCAGTCAACTCAGGGTAGCTACACATGTGTATTAGCCGTGTATGATCAAGTCGGATGTTGTCAAGACCGAATTGATTCGATGATATGTGTAACGGTAATTCTTCAAGGCCAATGATTATTTGTTGTGAGAACAAACAAGTTATGATTCAGATTCAAAGTGGAGGTGCGTTCCAGGTACATATGGCGTAGAGTTCACTAAGAAAGACAAGTGCAGGTTTTCTCTAAATGATTTCAGAATGTGAGCTAAGACGGAATGTGGTGCACATGTCACAGGTTCTGTGTCTTGTCATAGATACATGTGTTTGTAGTATCTAAATTTACCCTTCGAGGTTGTGTGGAGAAGATAGGAGTAGAGTTTTTTTGTACCATGTAGTTTTGGTAGAATTCAAGCCAAGATGGAGATTTGTTGATTCGGTGACATGAAATCATAGAACTCTCAACCTGAGTGTCATTTTTGGAAGTGTCTTGAATTGACACGGAACCAAGACGTTGTTTTGGAAAGCCTTCCCACTTGTTTTAACATAGGTTTCCTTGAATGCAATGGGGGCTCTTCTCTTATAACCTGGAAAAGGGTTTGGGTTGAGAAGGTAGTCACTGCTCTTGTAATCTCTAGTTTTGTTCATAGTGAAAGCTCTATAACCGTTTTCGCACGTGGATGTAAACTTTAAGCCGAACCACATTAAATCATCTTGTTCTTGCTTTGTGTGTTTGTTGTTTGTATTAATTTCTTCTACTATTATTTGCTACGTACAATCTAAATCTAAGCTTCCGCATAACAGAAAAAATTGGAGAAAATAGAAAGAGAGAGAGTTGTGTTCTTGATCTTACAAAAGCAATTAACCGTCTCTCTTATAACCCTTAATATACTTAGAGCCTGTTTAGCAGCCACCTGTAATGTAATCATTTCATTTGAGTTTCTCAAGGCATTTGCAGCCATGAGGTGATGGTCTATAATAAATTCATTCAAATTTATACTGATTTGTTTAGCTGCAATTATAAATGAAGTCATCTTAGGTTTTTCTATAAAATGAAATGCAAGCACAAATCAGTGCAAATCATCCCATTGTAGCTACAAAAGCCTTAGGAAACTCAAAATGAAATTATTACATTAAAAGTGGCTGCCAAATGCAGCCTTATTATATTTCAACACATGAGTGTGCAATTACATAGTAAAACTTTGAAGGAGGAGAGAAGGAAAATCTACTCCACTACTGTGTGTCTCCATCAACTCCAATCTTTCATTTCTCTTTTTCTCTGTTACTTCTTGTAACTCTAGTACTCAGTACGTTTACTTGGGAAGATGTTAGCCTTGAATTATTGACTTCACTGCTCCTTGGATCGACACTCTCAATCAAGAGAAGTTGTCTTGTATCCTTTGAGTAGCATCCTTTGGTATTGATATTCTCATTTGTGAGAATCACCCTAATCTCTTATATATATATATATATATATATGCTATCAAATTTACAGTAATGTTATGTTACCGGTTTTTCTTCAAAAGTAAAACTAATGACCATTGGGCTTAAGTAAACAACGAGGTTGATTTGTTTTTGTCAATGCAAATCCATAAATAGACAGACATTCTTCTCGAGCTAGATTGTATCCCATAAATAGTTGGTTACAATCCCTTGCACATTGTTAGAAGGCTTTAACTATAAGAAACGTAAGAACGATGCATTATATGCTTGGATGAATTGGTTACTAAATACAGAAGTCTGAAAAAAAAAGCATCCATGTGAATTGTTAATTCGTGAATGAATTGTATATTCGTGATTCGTAATTCGTAAATGAATTAAAAAAATTGCATTTTGCATCTTAACACATAATTTGCAACTGAACACGTGATTCACGATTAAACACTTGATTCGTGACTAAACTTGCAATTTGTGATTGAGCTCGTATAACGCAACAAAGCTCAAGATTTGTGACTAACATAAGATCTGCAACTAGACCAAGATTTGCAAATTTGGGCCAGGCTGAGTTCGAACTGAAAGTGAGTCTTTCCAAACTCAGCCCGAATAAAACTTCGGGTTTGAAATTTGGGCCCAAATTCAGCTTAGCCTGAAGTTACCTTGACCCAACCCAACTATTTTTAAGGTTAGATATGTCAGGCTCAGGCCAACCCGGCCCAATTGACACCCTTAGGTTTTGGAAACTCTCTTTTGTGCGTTTCGTAATCTCTGCATTTGTTTTAGTGGAAGCTCTTAATCATCTTCACTTGCGGATGTAGACAATCATGCTGAACAACGTTAAACTTTGTACTGTATAGTTGTTATTTGTCATTTGTTATTGTTTTGTTTTGTTTCACGTTGCTGCATACTTGAATCCGATCCTTCTTGTTCCGCTATGTCGTTTTGTCACAACAACTCACTAACTATCTTTAAATCCTTTTGTTAATTTTATTCTCATCCTAAAACTAACAAAAACTGTTTTTCATCAATCGTGATTACAACATGACAGCCCAGATTTAACCCAAAGCCGTTTCAAACACTAATACTCTATTGGCCTTAATGATTCGAATGTCAGTTCAATCCAGATCGATTGGTGGTTTTTTTTTTTTTTTTTTTTGATCATTTGATCTGTTGTTGTAAGACTGTCCAAGTCCAATGCATTACACAGATTAAGGGCCTTAATCTGAACATTATTTCTTGCAAATGTTAGTAGAGAATAACTCATTTTATCAATTAACACTCTAAACCCTAATCCAAGCCCCCCCAGATTTTATGCACACAAAAGAGGTACACAAGTTGTGCGCATAGACCGGGGGCAGACACATCAGTGCTGAAAAATGATAAGCATGCCCCCAAGAAGTGTAAATCTCTTTTCGGTGTTGATGTGTCAGCCTCCTGTCCATGCACACAACTTGCACACCTCTTTTGTACGCACAAAACCCCAGCTCTAATCCAAATTATTTTTAGAGTTTAAAGAGGAAAGGGTAGCTGGGTTTCGGGATGGACATACTGTTAAACTCAAAAGCAGATCCTCTACAACAAGTTTAAAATACATTAACTGAAAACTGCTGTTAAAGAACAACATGTGGCTAAGAGTGGGCCTATTTTTATGTTTACAATGTGAAACCGTGTAATAAAATTCCTTCCCAAGATAGGAATTTCAATTTTTTTGGTCTATATGTTCTGTTTTGATGGCAGTTTCCACTTATAATGTATTTTAAGCTTGGTGCGAAGGATTTGTGTTCCGTTTACTTACATCATAGTTTGATACTTAATAGTTTGGTTGTTTACGCTGGTTAGAATTCTTGTTTATTTTTATGCTCATAAGGATATTTCGTTGCCTTTTTCTTCGTTGATTGATACATGGATGTATTATAATTTTTTCTTTATGGATACATATAAACTCCATCATAGTTTTCAAAATTTTCAAAATTTTCCTTCTCTTACTCTCTTTATCTCTTAAATTTTTGTATTATTTAAAAAACTTAAATTTTAGCATCACAATCAACGGTTGACATTGACCTATATACAACCTCTAACGTCTGCAAGATTGCAACCACATTTCCAAAGAAGACACCATAGGTATCATAAGAAAAGCAAATCTAGGGAATTTTTTTTATTGGAAGCCCCATGGGTTCAATGATTGCCACACTTAATACTGGACCTACAACACGTGGGGAGAGATAGTATCAATACACAACTGCACACAAATGCTGTTGATTGGAATCGAACTGGAGACCTCTTGTTTAAAGATCCCATGTCACAACCGTCAAGACACCGGTGAGGATTTTATACGCCGACTCCTAACCTGCGCTGCGTCTGCCGATGATCAAACGGGTGAAAACATCAGCACCGAAAAATGATTTTCACTTTTTGGGAGAGTGTGAAAACACTTCTGACACTGATGTGGCCTCCCTTTGACCTAGGCGTTTGCATATGCCAAGCGTAGAAAAGCCTTATCATCAAGACACGGATGAGGTGAGATTGGATCCGCTTTCCCTTGTACGCTAACCTCCACTGCGATCAGGGGGGTGGGCACATCAGCACCAGAAATGATTTATACGCTCCTTGACCCCAGCGGAGTACAAGAGAGAAAGCGGACACAATCCTCTTGGGCACGGAGGCATTAGCAAATCTAACGAACTTTGGTGAAAACTTTTTTGTAATTTCAAAACGTTTCTCTTAAGCTCGATCGCGCTCACAATAAAAGCAAAATTAAGAAACTTTGGCATAGCTCGTCTCTTAAGTCCGAGATGGTTCATAACGGAGGTAACATTAGGAAAGTTCGGAACTTAGGTGGAAACTTTTTTTTTGTAGTTTCGTAACTTTCATTTATGAAGTTGGATAAGACTTGTAATAAAAGCAAAATTAGGAAACTTCGGTGTATTTTCGTAACGTTAATCTCTTCAAGTCCGAAAAAGCTCATAAAGATGGCAAATTTAGGAAACTTCGGCCTAGTTTGGTAAAGCTCATCTCTTAAAGTTCAGTCTATTTATAAAAATAAAGTTAGGAAACTATGGTGTAGTTTCCTAAACCCTGCCCGTCATAAATCCAATAAGCTACTAGGGATGATGTGGCCAATCCAGACCATCCATTGGACAAATAAATACTTTTATGGGTTAATTTATAATAGGGAGCAAATTTCCTGTCCAGGGTTTGGTGTTCAGGACACAAGGTGACTTCATTTGAAATAAAATGGGTGGAAATTTGAAAATTCATTTGACCCCTATAAGGGCCGATCCTCTGCACTAAGAGTATGGTGCATCCCCTCACAGGAGGTGCCCCATCCTCCCGTGCAGAAGAGTTTCTTGTATTACACTGTCTCGTGATATGGATTTTAACAAGTTTGTGGGCTTGGATTATGTGAGAACGAATCTCGTGAGAATCATGAAAACAGCACCAGAGGGGCTGATGCATCAGTACTGAAAAGTGATGTGCACTCTTTGGGGGGCACTTATCACTTTTTTAAGCTGATGTGTCTGTATCCTGATGCCATTTTCACAGTTCTCACAAGATTCGTTCTCACCTAAATTTTAGTGCAAGTTTGCGTTTTCTTTTTGGCTTTTCCTTTTTTTTTTCTTAATATTTTCTCGTAAATAAGTTGATGTAATTATTAACATGTTGAGATTTAAGAGGCCCGACCGACATCCTTAATTGAGGGTTTAGTATAATAATTTATGAACTGTTTTGGCAAAGGTTACTGTCAGCTTCGAAGCCAGCAATGACAGCAGCAACAAAAGGAATGATGTAATAGCTCCAGACCATCCACCTGCTCTAGATTAGCCACATGTATAGTTCTCTTGTCCACATAACCCTGGCCCACCAGTTATCACTTTCGCTTCCCAATTTTTCTGAATATACCTAAATTTTATTGAATAAATAAGTCTTCGGAAAATAGGTTCTTTTCTCACGTGCCATTAGGTTATTGGGCGGCCGTCTTGTAGAAGGGGATGACTTGAAAAATATGTGGAGCAGGCCACCAACTCAACGGCCATAGTCTGGGGATCATATCATCATCGATCAATGGTTGAGGAATATTGACTAAAAGAATTATAGTGGAGGAAACGCTTTCAAC
>JAOXJP010026157.1:0-17050 GCA_025762735.1 Platanus orientalis
CCAGGTTCCAACTAGTCCCTACTTAGTTGGGTTCCTTGGGAGTATTCTTTCAACTAGTTCAATCTAGTTGTAATCCCAACAAATATTGGATGACCTGATTTATTTGCAAAGTCCTATAAACCCTAAAATTTTAGGAACAGTCCTAAACCCTGAAATTTTGGAAAGGACCCTAAACCCTAAAGTTTTAGAAAGAACCCTGAAGCAAAAGTTGTATGTGAAAAGTAAGATTTGGGAAGAAAAGCAAGCTTGACCCAAGATTCATCAGACCTTTCAAGATATTGAAGTGAGTTGGTGACCTCACTTATGAGTTGGCATTACCCCCAGATTTATCTCATGCGTATCATGTTTTCCATGTATCCATGTTATGAAAGTACATGCATGATCCTTCTCATATCTTAAAATATGAGCCACCTCAAGTTCATAAGGATCTTTCATATGAAGAGCAATCAGTGATGCTTCTTGACTGCAAGGAACAAGTGTATGAAACAAGGTTGTGCCTTATATGAAAGTTTTGTGGCATAATCATTCAGAAGAAGAGGCCACATGGGAATGAGAAAATGAAATGAGGATCAAGTATCCACGTCAATTTCAAAGTCAAGGTATGCACTTAAATTCAGGGACTGAATTTTTATAAAGGGGATGATGTATCCCCTGCGTTGTATTTAAAATGATTAAATTACAATTTTTTCCCATAAGAGTAAAATTGTCATTTAACATTTTTTTATACAAACCACAGAGTGGTTTAGGAACCCATTAGACTAAGCTAGAAGTGTAGAAGCCAAGTTAGACCATGAACTTGATGAGGTCGAGAGTTGTCCCAAGAGCATATTTGGGGTAAATTCATGGGACTACCTACACCAATTCTAAGATAATTTGAGTTCAAACCATATACCCTTGAAAATTTCTTCAAGTCTAATTTCCAATGTCTCAAATGGTTCATAATTCGGAGCTTCATAGAGAAAGTTATGGTCGTTTTCTCGTGTAACCCATGTGTAATCAATTACAAACATGGGGTGCATTCCTTAGATGTTTTTCAAGGGGATCATAACCAATTATGGATATGGTAATCGATTATAAGTGTAATCGATTTTGGATATAGTAATCAGTTACAACACGAAAAGATGAATTCTGAAAATTACATTTTTATGTCATTTTCAACGTGGCTTTCACCCATTGAGCCCCCACACATGTGGGATCTTATCTAGGACAATTCATAATTTGGAGTTTTATAGAGAAAGTTATGGCCATTTTCCAGCAAGGTGTCTATGTTGAAAAAAAATTTGAAGACGGGCGTAACTCATGTGTAATCAATTACAAACATGGGGCACATTCCTTGGATTTTTTCAAGGGGATCATAACTAATTAGGGATATGGTAATCAATTATAAGTGTAATCGATTACGGATATGGTAATCAGTTACAACACGAAAAGTTGAATTCTAAAAATTACATTTTTATGTCATTTTCAATGTGGCTTTCACCCATTGAACTCCCACACATGTGGGATCTCATCTAGGACGACTTAAAACTCTAATAACACTTCATTTAAGTCATTTAGAACAAAAAGATGAAAGGTTAGAGGGATTAGTGAAGTTTGGAAGAGGAGAGATTTCTTCCCCAATTTGGTAAGTTTTACTCCTAACTTTGAAAATCTGTTAGAATAGATGATTTTCTTCCTAGATCTAACCTAAATGGTTATGAATGTGAATTTTTTATCTTAGATTATGGATTCTAACCATGGATTACCTTGTTGGCCTAGAGAGAAAGGAGCTTTAGATAAAGGAAAGGGGCTTTTGGTGGAAAATTCTCTTCAAAACCAAGAGTAAAATCTTATGATGAGTGGATATGTTATTTATGCTACATTTTTCCTTCCTAGGTTCATAGAAATTATGATTCCATTCTATATTTGCTAAGATTTATAGATTCAATCTCTATGAGAATAATTTGTGAGTGTATATGCAATTTATGCTTACATTTTTCTTTCTAGGTTTTTAGAAATGTGTTCCTACTCTATGTTTTCAAATATTTGTTGATTGATCTATATGGAAATTGGTTGGGTGAATGGTTGAGCTCTATATGTATGATTTTTCTCTTCCTAGAAACTTTGATTTGTTGAGGATAAGCTTTACTTTGGTGAATCTATATCCAAACCCTATGAAAATGTTGATTTACTTATGTGGATTCTAGATCCTTTAATTTGGGTATGATTGAAGGGTTCTCTTACCTCATTGCTATGTGTTCTTGAAACTTGGAGTTGACCATATGGTGTTAATGTTCTATTTTCTTAAGTTTGGTAATCTCTAATATTGTTGGAAAGTTATGGTGGTGGATATATATGATTCGGAAGGAATAGAAAGTTCTTGTAGTGAATCTTTGTTTATTTCATTGATTTCTCTTGAAACCCCTTAAATTTTTGCTCCCCACTTATTTGATGAAATGACATATGATTTGTGTATCTTTATTATGCCTATTGACTTCCTATGCTAGTCCATTACTCTCTTTGGTACGTTTCATTTGATTCATATTATACCATGATGAATTGTACTAATTATATTGATCCTCATGTTGCTACATTACTCTTTGCTTCATACGATAGCTGTTAATGGCATGTGCATGTTATCATTAGCATGGTTTACTCTGGGATTTTTATGAGGCACTTTGCTTGAGATTTCTATATAAGTTTTTAAAGGATTTGAGATACTTGATTTTTAACCTATATTGATATTGTCATTAAATGATTTTACACCCATGAGCATCCCTTATGCCCCTAGTTATGGGCCAAGTACCTTCACTTACATATTGGCATTTGACTCCTTTCATGTGATTTATTACTTCATTCTTTAGACTCTTCATGAGATAGAATATGTACATATTATTACAAATGACATACGTATGTAGTGCCTACATTACTTTATAAAAGCATGGGTTTGGTTTATCACTTTTTTGACCCATAGATTTGTTTGGCACCCTTTTCCTAGGGAATTTTAGAGGATTACCCTGGTCTGGGGGAATAATATGGGACTACTCTTTGTTCGGGGGAATGATATAGAACTACCTTTTATCCGAGAAAATGATATAGAATTACTTTTATCTCCGGGAAATTATATGGAACACATCATTGATGCCCTAAGATATTTGTGTGGGCTAATATGAGCCTTTATAGTTATAGGTACCCAATCATCGGGTTACATCAATAGGTGAAGACGGCCCTAGTGGCCTAATATATGTTATATGATGTGCTATGTCAAAGCCCTATATGAGGGTAATGTGATTCATTTTGTCGGAGACCTTTTACGGTTTATATGTGATATGCTTTGTCAGAGACCTTGCATGGTTTACTTACATTTAGATATGTGATGGAGACACTATTGTGTTTTTCATGTGGCACATATATATTATTGGATTATTACCCATCTTGAACATAAAAAATAATATTTTCATTAATCAACACACATATCATAATATGTTTTCCCATTATCATCATATGAATCTCTGAGATCTAATCATTAAGAAGTTTAGAATTACCTCAATTAATCAATCGGACACAAGAATCCAATCTAATCTGGTCTCTAAAGTCTCCACACTTGCTCCAGAGTTCGCTACACCTCTCTCACTTCTAGAATTGTTACAGGAGACTATCTGAACCTGGGTAACTCTATTATAGAGTTTATGAGAGGTCAAATAAACCCTAGGGGGTGTGGGATCCTTATCCTTACACTTATGGGGCTCACTGTCCTTAATTGAGTCAATATTACAATAAGGAACATAATTGTTTATTAATTATAACCTAGCACCCCATTAATTACAATAATCCCTATGACATGTTGCAATTGAACTCCTAAGGATAAGAATATAACATTGAAGTCCTTCCTCAAAAACCTTTTCATAAAAACGTCATTCCATTGTGCAATATCCCTCAATGACCGCCAGGACAATAAACTAGTTACTATCAAACCCTTTTGGCCATTGGTAAATTATCACTAGGATGTTAATGGATCAATCGAACATTAAAAATATTTCTTAATAATTTTTTTCTAACATATATATTTATTTATTTAATATAATTTGAAAAACATTGGATCCAACTTTCCATGTCTAATTAATTCATGTTATTCCTAGACTGAATATATCTTCCTATTATAAGGATAGTGGATTCCTTGTTGGGCACTTATGTTCTCTCAAGCATCAAGTCAAATATCCAAGCTACCCATGATATAGGCACTAATTAGGCATCACTGGTTGGCAGCTCAAAATAATAAACTTGAATAACTTAGTGAATGACAAGCCCCTCAGGTCAAAGGATTAATCTGTAAGTTATGAACATCATTTACACTGACAATGAAGTTTTACTAAATGAGTTCATTATGGATCCCCTTATTGCATTTAAATTATGCATCCACAAGTAAGTCTAGAGTCTCACTCCAGTGATTGAGATTACATCACTCCATCATATGGTAACTCTACACATAATAGCATTTTAAGTGATGTGTCTAGCATCACCCCATAGCTATAAGGTTTCAGGCCTATAAAAACTAGATAGTCAGATCTCTCCACACATAATCCATGTGTCTAACATCCTACTATGTCACCTGAGGACCACCTAAATAAAATTATATACATTTGATAATGGAACAAAATACTTTATTATAAATGTCAAACAAATAAATATTATAAAAAGTGTCTATGATGGCTTTGTCAAGACACCTATTCTAACATATATTATTGAGCATGTGCATATAGTACTTAGCATGTGGCATATAGCATGTATCATATGCATGATTCAGCTTGATCTAATTTGGATATTCTTGTAATTATCTTATGACATGTACATACTTGAATCATAGTAAGGATACATGTTTAGTAAGTTCAATGTATTGTCATTCCTACTTTGATTCCTTAGTTTATCTTGATTCTTTCCACTTGCTACTGTGATTATCTTTGGTCTTCTTTTGTCTTATATAAACTGCATACCCTACTGCTAAGCCCGTCAAGTTTACCCCAATTGGCACCACCCACAGATGTGTAGGCGTACAGGTTAGACTACGCCTTAGGATGAGGGGGAGATGGTAGGATATTGGGCAGCTAATCCAAACATTACACCTTAGTTTTGCATTTAGTTCCTAGTTTACTTTCAGACAAGTGATGTATATTTTCATTACATTGATTATGCCCATGGAGGCCATGGATTATATATACTTTGTAGGTAAGTTAAGGCTCATTTTAATTTGGATGGTTATGAGATACTTTTGATATGATGTTTTTATAATTCCGTTGCACATGATTTTAGTTTACCATTGTTATTATTATTCTACTACAATGTGATTATTTCATATGGATTTAAATGGATGTGAAATCATCTTGATGGTTAGTTTATATGGGAAATGATGTAAATAAGTAAGAGGGTTAATGACACACTTCAAGCTCATAGGTCTCACCGCTATGAGAAACGGGTTTGGGGCGGATCATTTCTATGTCACAGATCCAGACCCGGCCCACATCACGACTCGTGGATTATGGTTGTGACATAAAGTCTTGAAAATATTCGGACCAAATGCATACATGATTGATATAGCTTTTGATATAGGGATTAGTTATACATTTAACGTGGAAAATTTAGTTCCTTTTTATGGGAAATTTATTTCTAGTAACCCTTTTGCAGGTTCCACTCATAGTATGATCCAATTACCTCTACCTATTCCACCACCTCCACCATTACTAGCACCACGAGAAAAGATTGAGGCCATACTCAATAATCAGACATTATCCACTAGACATGGTAGATATTAGAGATACCTTGTCAAGTGGAGGGGTAGACTAGATAGTGATTGCACCTGGCTAACAAAGACAGATACAACACTTAGACCCTGACATGCTTGAGAGATACTGGAGTTTTACATCGACAGAGTTGACATCTTTTCAAGTTGGGAGAGATGATGGGGACATCAGGCCTTGAGAAAATTTAGGAATGAGCCAGCACAAGAGGAGGAGGGGATCCATCCCACTCATATAGTTTGAGTAGGGAGGGAGTGCCCCAGAGCCATCTAGACACATTCTTGTAGGGCTCATTTACTTTTAGTTTTATTTTTAGCACTTTATTTTAATTTATTTCATTATTTCAGTTGTAATTTAGGTTTATAAGTTTTATTATATCATCTGGGATATGGGGGACATTATTTTTATATTTGGGTGAGGTAGAGAGGAGTAGAGACACATATTTCAGTGTCCTACGGGTATAATTATTCAAAACTAGATAATTTTAGGGTTTTATAAGAGGGGGCAGCTAAAGGGGGTATTATGGACATTTGGGCTCCTTTATTTTGTAACCCTAATTCGAATAGCTGTCCAAAGCTCTATGAAAGATCCTTTGACACCCAAAAACTGAGGATGGCTTATTAATAAAAAAAATAGAGTTTTCTCTGTTGTGGGAGTTGTGTACAGCTAGAGCTTGGAGAGGGGAGTTCTTTTTTAACCTTTTTCGTTCTCAACCAAAAATTGGAAAGGTTGTACTTGGAGTGAGGTTCAGACACTTAGGGTGGAGGCCCTTATCATTAACATCATCTTTTACAAGGGTTTGGAAGGTTTGCAATTAATTCTACATCAATCTGACGCAAGTGTACTGAATTTTTGGTTTGCGATTTTCTACAACTGTTTGGCCGAATCGGATGAGTTTTATGATTTGCATTATGATCTCCAACAAATCTCTTGTAGAATGCAATTTATAGAATTTGATATTGGGAGGTTAAAAAAATCAGATCTTGATTGACTGAAGAAGCCAAAATCGTGTGCATTCACATAGGTGTCATCACACACAGTCTTAGGTCTTCCTAAATTATCCTTTTTTAGAGCTATGGTTCTCTCTTGAAATTCCTATAAAATTATCCTAGAAGGGGTGAATAAGATATTTAAATTGTTCTATCCTTTCTTGGCAATGTTGGGATTTATTTTAATCTTCTTAAAATTTGTCCAAGTGTGTGTAGGGGCAATAATGAACTTACTAAAACATTTAAACAAATACGTAATGAGCAATATTAGCTATAATGGCCTATGTCCACTCTTCTAAAGCTCACCACCGAGCTTAGATATATTTCATTTAAGTACTATCACAACCTAGGTCAAAAACATACAAAATCCAACTTCTTGCTCATAAGCAAGCTAGCCAACAACACTCGGTGTCTCCGGCAAGTGTATACTACTTCTGGTGTCTTTGGTGGAGGTAGTCAAGCTTCCAGTGTCTCCGACGGAAGCAAAACAATGCAAATATGAATGTAAATGTAATTAAATGCAAGAGATAACAATATTACTACAGTTTAGCTGATGTTGCTAGTAGCACATAGTGGGAGTGCTCCTTATAAAACTAATATGCCTTAGTATACCCACACCACTTCTAACTTTAGCTCTTGAGTTCCTTGAGCCAGGCCACACAAGGATTTCCTCTTAGGATAACCCACAAAGATCTCTTCTCTATAGATATGTAGCTTGGAAGAGAAGAAGAGAAGCTAAAGAGTCATATTCAGCTGAAGAGTAGGCTTTTTCAACTAAAAACAATGAGAGGGGAAGAAGAAGGCTCACTTTTGGACACTCCCTAAAATGGCTTGAAGTGATTCCCTAAAGGAAAAGTTTCCCTCTTATAGGGGTTGTGGAACCCTCTCCTATGTTGGATTGGAATCTTTTAAAACGGAAAATTAATCTACACCACAATTTTGAAAATGGAGTTATTTTTTTCTCAGTCTTGCACTTGTAACCGATTCTAGTATTTGTAATCGATTACAATTGCAACAATCGATTACATCCTGAAAACTGGGTTTTGCAATCCTTTTTTGTAATCGATTGCAATCATGGGGTTAAGTGCTTGGGTCCTTTTTTTTGTCTTAGATAGTGCCCAAATCTATTGTAGTTTTTGTGATCAATTTGGCTTGTAATCAATTGTAGTTTTTGTAATCGATTGGAGTTGTAACCAATTAAAAATACTGCAATCAATTTGATAACCTGATTCTGCACTTGTAATTCCCCACATTGGTCCTTCTCTAGAACTTGTACCTTGAGATTTTAAGGATGTTTCATGCATAATGATATGTATATTTTGGTTCACTCAACCTCACAACACTCTTATGATGCATGCATGATTTATACCTTTGAATCTTTAGGCTTTGGGCTTCAAGTCTTTGGTCCACTTACACCTCTTCACTTGTAGTCTTCTTCTTGACATGGCAAGGATACTTACAAGACATATACATGTTACATGGGAGTTTTGACCATGGGATTGAAAACAATATTACATATGACTCAACAATCTTCCCTTGTCAATTCTATAGAAAAACCTCTAAATACAAGATTTTATCATCTACAAATCCCAAACTCAAATACATGTAAACAAGGACTGCTCAATATGTAGAAAATATAAAACTTTTAAGATCTTGAGCAACTTGTTTTAACCCTTTCACCTACATCACAAAAACAATATACCTTCCTCATTCCTTGAGATCATCATAGATATGTATATAAACAATAAAGTGCAATGTGATGCTAGAATGTGCAGTGATTAAGTGTTTATGATTATTATGTTAAATTTGACTAATTTGGCTCCCCCTCAAATGTAGATCCACTCATAAACACATAACTCACCCAATCACACTCCTCCAAAGTATGAGAATCTCTCTCTCTCTCTCTCAAGTATGGTCAGTATGTGGTCATACTAAATCAATTCATAAATACGCATAAACTAGGTTTGTGAACTCTCACTTGCCTAACTACGTATATAGACTTAAGAAGATATTGTATGGTGTCAAACAAGTTCTAAGAGCTTGGTATGAAAGACTCACAAAGTTCCTTCTTGATCACCATTTTGATCGAGGAAGTGTTGTCAAAACACTCTTCATTAAGAAGCAAAATGGTCATATACTCATTGCTTAAATATATGTAGATGATATCATTTTTGGGTCTACCAGTGAGAAGATGTCTCATGGTTTTACCCAAATAATGAAATTAGAATTTGAGATGAGTATGGAAGGAGAACTAAGGTTCTTCCTAGGTCTACAAATGAAGTAAACAAATTATGACATCTTTTTTAACCAAACCAAGTTTGCAAAAGACCTAGTCTCCAAGTTTGGATTATGAGAATCCAAACCTGTTAGCACCCCCATTAGCACAAATGATAGGACCACTAAAGACCTTGAGGGAGTCGAGGTCGATTCCACTTATTATATGAGCATTGTTGAGAGTTTTCTCTACTTGACTGTAAATAGGCTAGACATTGCAGTCAGTGTAGGTGCATGTGCTAGTTATCAAGCTACTCCTAAAGAATCACATCTCAAGGCAGCTAAGAGGATTATCTGGTATGTCCATGGAACTATGGAGTTTGGGTTGTGGTACCCATTTGACACCACATATAAGATTTCGGGGTACTCAGATGCTAACTGAGCTGGTGATGTGGAGGATCGCAAGAGCACGAGTGAAAATTGCTTCTACATAGGTAATAATCTTGTTTCTTGGTACAATAGGAAACAAAACTCCATCTTACTATCAATTGCCAAGGCTGAGTATATTGCAGCCAATAGTGGATGCACCCAACTCTTGTGGATAAAGCAAATGCTAAGAGACTACGAGTTGAAACAATGCACCATGAGTCTATTCATAAACAACAAAAATGTCATTGACATCTCCAAGGATCCTGTCCAGCACTCTAAGACAAAACACATTGACATAAGACACCATTCCATTTACCATTTAGTGAAAGAAAATGTTGTGTCCTTGGATTATATCATGGCCGAAGATCAATTAGTAGACATCTTAACTAAACCTCTTGATTGTAAGTGGTTTGAGTATCTTCAGAGTGCTATAAGATTGTGCACCATTTAGGAGAACCATTTTTGGTTTTCTCAAGGTCATGGTATAGTGTGGGAGAGGTCAAGGGTGAAGGGAGGTTTGGGTAGCACTGTGGTGGAAAGTGGAGAGATCCCACTTCATGAAATTGAGCAAAATTACTTAAAACACACAATCAAAATCGATTGCTAGATTCACAATCAGTTTCTCCCAAATCAATTGCGGATCTCTTAATTGATTTCACCCAAATTGATTGCAAATCTCGCAATTGATTTCACCAAATTGATTACGGATCACATAATCGATTGCGAGGAAAATTCTAACCAGAAATTTGCATGTGATATAAAATAGCCACAACACCCGTTTTCCCTCATTTTTCCCATACGAACGTGGCTTTTGGTCTCCCAAAGCTCCATTTCTTCACTCCCTTGCTTTTAGAACTTAGATCTCATTGTTTCTACTAGCAATCATGCCTCCTCACATGAAAATGGCGACTTCCAAGGGCAGATCCTCTCATCTTCGTCTCTAGACCAGTATATGAACAAGTTATGCATATCTTCTACACAACTTCTTTGATATCAACAACGAGGAGCACTGGTTTTGGTCTGTAGTAAAAAATGTCTAGTTATAGGTTAGCCCGACCATCATATCTCGTCTACTTGGGGTTCCACGTCCTCAAAACCCTATCGCCTTCCCGATTCACAAACTCACCCTAGAGTATAAGGGTGTAAAGGTTGAGCAGTTGTGTGGCCGGTTCGTGGCCTGGTCAGAGAAGTTGTTGCATAAGGACTGTAAGCCCATTGTCCAAGTCCTTCACTGGATATCCACCTACAACATCCTCCCCACCACTAACCGGAGCGTTCTCACTGATGACACAATGCACTTGATAGATGCCATCCTCAATTCATAGAGGATTGATCTCCTTGATGACACAGTGCACCTGATAGATGCCATCCTCAATTCATAGAGGATCGATCTCCCTGCCATCATTTTTCATATGATGATTAGGGCATATAAGGTAACGCACTCCATGGGTAGTCTTCTGTATCCCACACTCATCACGAGGATCATGCAGGCTGTGAAGGTGCCATTCAAGGTGGCATCTAAGGGTTGCAAGGATGGGAGAGCTGTAGGGCATGACACTCTCCGCAAGATGGGTCTTGTTGAGAAGATCATTGTTGTAGCCCCAGGCTCATCCTCCCTGACACTAGGACCATCCCGATCTCAATCTACCATCGTCAAGTCCACTATGATGGGCTTGCTTCACAAGCTAGTGAGGAAGGATTCGAAGGTCCTGAAGAATTAGAGGACCCTAGCCTTCAATTAGAGACAACTGGTGGTGTGTTACAACGCCGATCACCCTGAGCATCCCATTGTGTTGGGATCAATGAGTGGCTTTGATTTTGATGAGGAACCAAAGGGTGAGGAAGCCTTTGATGTTCCCTCACCACAACTTTAGGAGGATCCTCATTCTGAGGAGGAGGTGGCTGCAAGTGCAGCTGGTGGTGGTGACTCTGCTATGGCTAGTACGATTGGAGATGAGGGTGATGGAGATGATGATGATGATGATGATGATGATGATGATGGGGAGGAGGACGACAATGGAGATAATGATGATGATGTAGGAGCTTATCAAGTCATTACGATTGCGAGCACTGACTCTAAGTCTGAGTGACTTTTGGTTTCACCCACATATTTTCTTTTGTATAGATGGTTATGCCTTAAAGGGGCTTGATGTTAGATTTTTTTTTGTCTCTATATCTTGTACTTGGGGGGAGTCCCCTAGTAGGCTTGTTTGTAGCCTTATGGGCATTCACTTTTTTAATGAACTATCTTCTTATTGCCTATTGTTTCGGTGAAATCGATTACGAATGCCCAAAAGTAATATCTATTTAACTGATTAACCTCAATTGTCAACACATCGTAGTGGAAGCATAACCATAAAGTAATATCTATTTAATAATTACAGTAGAAAACATCATCATGCATTTTAAGCCACGTAGCAGAAAGTATAACTAACATCCATACCGAACTACATTCTCCAAAATAAGCAATATCATTATGTGGGGCCTCCAAACAAGCCAATAACAAAATAGTCTCCAATGAAACCACAAATGTCTCATATAAGTCATAACTTCATAATCCCTATGTCATACATAAAGTGTGCTAGAAATAAAATGAAAAAAAAAGTAGATAAAATGGTCTTCTCATCCCACGAATCACCTCACAGAATTGAACCTGCCAAGATCCTGTGATACAGGGAACCATTTAAAAGGGAGTTAAAAACATGGGTAAGCTACAAAGCTCGTGAGAGAACATGCATAATGTTCCACAAAATAAATTGAATGTCATGAGTACGGAATGATACCAAATCAGAATAGATGAATATATAAGAGTCGAATAACTACAACAATGATTAAAATCTAATAATAATACAAAAATAATAAGCCAAATCAATAAGAGTCCATAATTAAAATCAACAAAGTGTAACTCATAAGGAAAGTGAAACATATAATGTAAATGTCTGCTTAAAAAATACTCATAAATAAGTTGGCCTTAGCACCTCTCAATTCAGTTGCCTTAGCTAATAAATATCAAAACTGATGCATGCTTATAGAATCCTAATACAACTCTCAAATCATGTAATCTACGAAAGGTTCCACCAAAACACACCTCGGATCAAAACAACTCAACCCAACTAGGGTTCTTGAACTAAATCTCGACAAAGCACCTTATAACAAATTTAACAGATTAGCCCAGATAGGGCCTCTAAGAAAATATGAATCATGTAACCCATATAGGATCTCTACAATACAGAAATCTCATATAACCCATGTAGGGACCCTGACAAAACTGAAAACTCAAACATAATTGGTGGGCAACTAATGTCGTCTTCACCGATTAATGTCATCCGGTGATTGGGTCTAGAAATGGGGTCATTGTGGGCCTCAATTTTTGCACAATGGGTGGGCCTCTTATAAAAATGGTCCACTCATCATGGGCTAACCCATGATGATTTGGAGTCACCACCAGTCTTTTTAAAGATGTGACTCAACATCTATTTTTGGAAAATAAATATAATTTATTTTAAAATTCTTTTGAAATGTCTTACTCTATTTCAAACTGGTCGACTCAGGGATTCTGGGTTAGTGGTTCGGTTATGGATTAGGGAAGGTGTTAGGCATCCTGGTCCATCCGCATATGCGGTTACCTACTTAAACCAATTCAAATTTGGGGTTGGATTTCTATATATGGTGTGTACGTGAGTGTGTTTTATTTTAAAGAAGCATGTCATGCATGTGCAAGTGTTTTACCCTAACTAACTAGTGCATGTGTGTAGAGTGTATATAAAAAGTAATTCTTTTATTTACCAAACCATCTATTCACTTGTTATCTAATAAAATAAATAAATAAAAGAAAAAAATTTTAGAATGCTTACCTGAAGCCCCTCTTACTCATAGCCAAAGAAAACATACGAGTTAACAGTAATACTAGTAATATAAAAAGATAATGGTAAAGAGATAGAGATAAGTAACAAAATAAATATTGAAAATAAGCAGGTTAAAGTAACACGGTTGAACAACTAGAATGATATACATCTTATGTAAGAACACATACACAACATTCTAAAAGTAATGACCAATGATATCTAAACCAGTCCTTTAGAATTTATGAATGAGAGGATCATCATATTTGGTGGTTTGATTACACATCTCCTGCATCTCTATTGCCCCCCTATCTTCATTAGTTTACACAAACCATCTCTAACGATCAGTGATGTCTAAAATCATGTAAAGCAGTAAGGGACACAAAGAAAACCTTTAGAGGAACAGTACATTTGACTGAGGTGCAAAAATTAGACTGCTTTGGTAACTCGGACTTAGGTCCATATGAGATATTTTCTCTAATGCGTGTTTACCCAATGTGCTAACATCATTAAGTATCACTTTGAGAGAGAAAGAGGAAACCGCAGATATACAAGCTAATCCCGTAAAAAAATTATGTAGAAGACTAAGTAGTAAGCCATCACACAAAGGTCTTTTCTATGCTTAATTGGAGAGCTTCCACAATTGTTTTATGAAGGAAAGAACAAACAAACAAACTAAAAATACCACACAACAACATGTGAATAGGCTTGATATAGTTCCATCTTCAGATTTCCTTTTGATATTTCCATTCCTCTTCTTTGAGAAACTCTTATGGTGCTTCCGATTTAACCCATTTAACCAACATACAAACTGACTTTTTATGAGTGATTTTACAACATGTCGATCTAGAAATAGCCTAAAATTAGAGTTCTAACCCACGCCTTATCCCTTATTTGACCTTATTAAAGATTTGGCAAACTAGTACCGGGACAAATGAACCCTTACAATGAATATCATAGTCTGTCAAAGGTTTTCTGTTTGGAACGGATAATGGATCAAGCTGAATAGGGTAAGAAACCTGATTATAAATATCAAAGTATCACAACCTGGTCATTCGTCTATATATTGGCGGTGTGAGCATGATGGCTGAGGACTAAAAGGTCAGATTGGTCTATATATATGATGGCTGAGGTATCAAAAGGTCAGATTTAAATTATAGTCTCCATTACTCAGTTCTCTTAAGACATTTGAGGATGAATAGGTTTCAAAAATAAAATAAACAAAGTAATAATAAAAAAACTGGTGTGAATGAAAGAAAGTTATGATGATACCATGTCACCAAGAGAAACCATACCATACATGCACTCATAGAACTCATAGAGAGAAAGATCACTAAAACAACATTCATACATGAAACAAGAGGTGGTGAGACATGAGGATTGTGCAAATAAATAAAACCAATAATACAATAATAAATAAAGAGAACCATGTGAAAATAAAGGGATGTGTTTAAGCAAAGAAAACATATACAATAAACAATGCAACGAACCTTTTTTTTATAAAAAAGAATGATTAAGTAAGAATGACTATATCAAGGTATATATGCATAAAAAAGTAAATATTACTTGGATTGTGGTTTAGAAACAAACAATAATAATAAAAAAGGAAGGAGGGATCATACGTCCCTCAATATTGCATTCGTGAGTGTGGATTTCTTCTCTTGGAGCAGCACCTCTTATATGGTTTAACACGAAAGAAAGAGAGAGAGAAACTCGAGGTGGTTATAGCGGTACAAGAAATGAAGATTCTTTGAGGGGGTCTAAGCCGTGTCCCTAAAGAAGCGGGTAAGTCTTATTTATGGGTCTTTTTTGAGGTGTAGAGATATTTATGTAAGATATTTATTCGATTTGATTTTATTAAATTTTATATTATTTGATTTTTGAATTATTTACTTGTTTGATTGGATTAGATTTTTTAGAATTTGTTAGAATATTTGATTTAGGTTAATTAGGAAAGATAGGATTAGCATGACCTATTTTAGCTATAAATTTTCTATTAAAGTTGGTAATATTTTAAAGGATTTTATTAGCTTATTTTGGTTAAATTTGTATTAAGAAAGATTTTATTAGATCCAATATATTATATTATATTTATTAGGAAATACTTAATTAGGTCATTTTTATTAAATATTTAGAAAGGTTTTTTTTTTCCTTACTGTAATTACATGGACGGAATTGTGCCACTTGTCATAGAATGGAGTTGATTCGATGTTTTGCAATGCATCATAGTTCGGTAAACTCCCTTGGGATTTCATTGATATAGATCTATCTAATTCAATCAGATCCACTCCCTTAGCTAAATCCATGGCTTTGATCATTATGGCGGCATCTGATTTTTGATCTAAAACTTCAAAGTGATTGATCGGATGGTCATGATTTGCATGGTATGATGGAGGTTTAGAAATAGATTCTGAAAGTTGTAACTAGTACCCGAAGATTTTGATGCATGCCTGATCCATCTATGGTGTCCGATTGATCATCCAATGTGTACTTTCCTCAGAATTTAAAAGATTTCAAATCAAGGGTCAAGATTCGCCAAAACTCAAAACAATGGACTTTGATGAACGAACACTTAAAGAATTGTGATGTTCTGAGTACATTTATGATATCTGTTTGATCATCTAAAATATGTTTTTACCAAATCTTAAAAGATTCCAAATTGAGGGTTAAGGTTCACTGAAGCATTATATGACGGAATTTGATGATCAAACACCTTATTTCTTGGTTTTGGACCATTCCTGATGCATTTGTGACTCCTGATTGGGCATTTGGTGCTTGTATGATAAGATTCAGTGGTTCAGCTTTGATGATGAGTAAAATCATAATTTTTCAGGTAGATGTAACCAAACTTGGGACAATAATTTAGAAAACTACAAGATTAGAAATAAGGATAGGAAGATGAAGAAAGAAAGTCCTATAAAGATCTTAGGAAAAAATCATGGGTTTAAAGTGTCAGATTAAGAAAGAATGGGAATGACCTAAAAAATGGAAGTTTGTTCAACCACTTTGTTTTCCGAGGATACCTAAAGGGCTATTCTAAAGAATTGGTACTGCCCATTGAAAGAAACCTCTAGTCCTTGGACTAAAATTGGGTGCTGATAGATGCCCCTCTTTGACATGAGTTACTTGTCATCAAGTGATAAAGACTATAAAGCACTAATTTTGGTCCAGATAAGGAAATATTGATTGCTTCTAAATAAGTCATGAATTGTCTGATTTTTTAAAAAACTGGATTATAAGATAACCTGTCAATGTAGTAAACACATGTCATGATGGGCTATCTATCTACGGTGTGAAAAACTTTATATTTTGAAAATTGAGATCTCATGACTTTTTTTGGATTAATCAATCTTTTCTTTTCCAATTCACGTGGGCTTGTTGCTATGGCATTGTGCTCCTACTGAAAGACATGAGTCTACAACAAGTGGGCATGGATGCCTTAAAATAAAACCATATTCAAAAGTGCTTGAAAATTATTTTTTAAATGATGATAAAAATATCCAAGCATGTAATCTCTCCCTATTTTTTTCCTTTTTATCTTTTGATGAACAAATTTTGATGATCTTTTTTTACTTTGCTTTTGATCTTATGTAAATCTTGATGAAACTTGTCATCAAGACCATTCCTTGTTGCTACCTCCTGCTTTGTATGTCATAAGGGTAGCTAGAGGCTTGACACATTTTTTTTTTTGTTTGAAGTCCGAAGACTTTCATCATCAAGATTCTTCTCTGTTGTTACCTCCTACTTTGTATGTCACAGGTGTGGCCAGAGGTTTGAATTTTATAATCTTGATGAAGTCCGAAGA
>JAOXJP010026168.1:0-17050 GCA_025762735.1 Platanus orientalis
AGAGAAGGATCGAGAGAATCGAACTGCAAGTCGTCTTGCCCACACCACCTTTCCCTCCAACGAAAACCCATTTGAGAGTCTCTTGATCCAAGATGTTCTGCACCGTCCCCTCAGGTATATCCTGCTCCGTCGCCATGAAAATGAATCCTCTCTCCTTCTCCCTCCCTCTCTTCCTGTGGATCGAATAAACAGAAACCCAGAAGAATTAAAGAATGATAGATAACATCAAATCAAGTTAAGAGTAAGAATCCATTTATATGTTTCGAGAAAGGAAGGAAGAATCAGACTTACGTGCAGGGGTAGCAGTCGGAGTGGAAGGCAGTAGATGCTTTGCTGTGGCTGAGCAAGCCAAGGCCGTGAACGGCGCAAACATCTGGTTTTTGTGCTAACGTGCTCTGCTACGTGTACGGTTGGATGTGCTGGAGATTGGGCTGGGATGTAGGTAGGGCACGTGATTGTCACTGAGATGTTACATGTCCAAGATTCAATTGATAGAGGGAATCTTCTGTGACTAATGTGTGAACATTGCACAAGCTGACATATGCTGTGTATAGGGTTAAAAGTGTAACAAAATGTGTTAGTCCGTGCACGTCATAAATTGGTCACACTCGTTTTGGTCACATAACATTTGTCCATGGGGGTGCAGCACTGTCACACGTGGCTCCCACGTCGTAAGGGATTTATGTAACAAGAAATTTTTTGAGGACAAAGATCTGTCAGCATAATTAATTCTTGCTCAAACTCAAAATATGTCCATTACCAAATATTATGGTGGAATTGTTATTCAGGAGAACACGATGCAAGATCATCCAGAGGATCCAGCACTCTACAGCCCTCAGTAAAGCTGTTGGTTTCTAATTTTCCCCACTAATGGAGTCCAGGCTTCGTCTAGTTGCCTTGAACTGAATAGAAAATGATAGAAAAGAAAGAAAAAATCAGTAACTTTCTATCATTTTTCTATGACTGTTTGGTTGACAAGAAAAAGAAAAATAAAATCTTTTGTGTTACAAGGATGACCTTCAAGCAAAAGATGAATAAAATGGTAGTTGACAAGAAAAATAGTTAAGTGCATGAGAAAATTTTGAAATTTGAGGATTTCTTATCATTTGCAACCAGACAATTGAAAATGATTTTCTTGAGAAAATTTTACCAAGAATCACAAAAAAAATTAACCTTCCATGACAACCAAACAAGACCTAAAATAAATTCTGATGGATCCACCACAAGGGCTCCAAGTGCAACAGTCAGCCATCTTTCATGATCATTTCAATTCCTTCGGATGTAAGATAACCAAACTTTTTTTATACGGTAAAAGAAGATGAAGTTTAGAACTTTTATATTGAGCTAAAAATGACGTAGGATTATTCCAACTCTCCTATCATCATTGAAGTTGACTATCTTCCAATCATCAAAATTCTTAACGAATCCAACAGCACTTTTCTTTGGTGTGATATATTTAGCAATGTATTTAAAAGAGATTCAAAACTAAATCTCACTTTATTGCATTTATAAATTACAATTACTTATTATATTGAGGTTTTAATTATTTTGATAACAAATATTCAATAAAGATTCAAATTAAATCTCAAGTTGTAATCTCTATATATTACTATATTTGGAATTAAATACATTAAATGTATTTATTGTATTTAAAGGAATATTTATATTACCATATATCACGGCAATCAAGTAAGAGATGTCAACGGTTTTGTGTGTGGTTTTCTTATGGTTTTTCTTTTAGAGAAAGAGATAAAATATACGTAAATGTGAAATGAAGTTATTCATGTTATTGCATAAAAATAAAGTACAAACACAAGAGTTTTCTATTAGAAAAAGATAAATATTTTGATGTTTAGATGTTATTTTTCTAAGATGATTCTACACACCAAGGGACTGTCGAAATCATTCAAATGGAGGCTTATTTGATGTGCAAAGTAAGGTGAGTCTTGATGTATCCTCTGGAGGTGAATGCTACATTAGACCATTGTATTGAAAAAGTCTAACAAATCTACTTTAAGGGCAGTAGATTACTATGAGAGGCACCAACCAACCTTTTAATTATAAATTTTCTAGTACATATGTTTCTATTGACTTGTGACGACTTCATTCAGATATGTTATAATTCTTTTTCTTGATTTTTTTTATTTTTATATTTTAATTAAATATTATATTTATACATTAATTCATAGTCTAAGTAATTGTGATTATAATTGTCTGGAAAAAGTTGTGAATTAGATAGTTGTGTTAGTGTTATTTTAATCCATAAATCTTTATATGATTTGTATAACATTGATTTTATCACAAAAACTATCTAATACTTGGTGCATAAAACAAGTTGTTTATTGTCGTCACCATATGGGTTCCTTTAGTAATGTCAAAATTCAACATATTCCTTAACTTGACAATAAGGCTGCCCACTATGGCTAGGGATTATATAGATCGAACTTGGGACAACATAGATATTATGGGTGATCTTCTCTCCATTATTTCAATTGATCTTTGTACCCCCTAAGAATATTTCAAATTGAATTAATTTGAGCTTAGTGGTACACTTGCATGACAACTAGAGATTACGAGCCTTCACTAGCTTATAAATGTGTATATTATATATAAAAGAATATGAAATTTTAGAATATTTTAAAAACTTGTAAGGGAATCTAGAAGATTTCAAAGAGCTCTAGAGCATTTTAAAAGATTTTAAAAAGGTATAGAATGGTCTACAAGCTTTTAGAGGCCTTTGGAGAGTTTTAAAACAGTTTAAGAGTTTTCTAGAGAAACTCTAAAGGTTTCTGAAAATTTATAGAGAATATAGGAGGTTTTAGAGAATTCTAAAAATAGTTTAGGAGTTTCTAATGAGATTATAGAGTTATCTACAATAGGAGGTAGAGGTATTCTAGAGGATCTAGAATACTCTCAACCATGACATGTGTGACACAAGTAAAAATCTTAGGCTACTTTTGAGGGCCATGGGGGTTTATAAAAAGGGGTAACCCCCTCATTTGCAAACAATAGCCGAGTGCCGTATAACTTAGACATTGGTGGATGCTAAGTCCGTGACATTAAACTTTCTAACAATAATAATAATAATAATAATAAATGATAATAATTTATTCCTATCATATTACTTTTCATATTCACCATTAAAAGTTTGGTGGTCTTCTCGTTTGTGACTAATAGGTATAATCACATGTGTTCTCACTAATGTTAATTTACCCATCCTCGGTAGCTGCGGCATCATCTCTCTAGGAAAAAAATGTCTCGAGGTTTAATCTCTTTTACAACAGATGATTGCGTTGACATCTACCCCTCCTTCGTGTGATGTGTGAGTCCCATTACTCAAGTTCCTCTCTTGCACTTAAAGTCTTCTAAACATGAAAACAACAAACGTCTTGCATTTGCATAGAGTGTGACATATGACCCACCAAAAAAAAAAACTGCTGGTTTCCAAGTAAAATGCTCATGTTTAAGGGAAAAAAAATTAGTTTTTTTTTTTTTTTTATAAGTTAAAAGAATAAAAGTATTCACTGATGACAATGCTATTGAAAGAAGATTTTTTATTTATTTATAAGGAAAGTGGAAATTGTTGTACACTCAAAGACTATATGAATCGAGACATAGCATTGGTAAATTAACGATTAATAGAAGTTCAAGTGCTTCTAAAATTGATCATTAGCTGATAACCAATGTAGTAAAATATTGTTCACAAAATGTTTCATGTTTATGTGGTAACAAGAAATTCGCCCTTGATAAATTTAGAATTGGTCGAAGGAGCCATATGTAGTGTAGATGATTGCATTATGGTTACTCATAGCTTCATGTTGGTGGAATTTTATAGCTTATTGTGAACTATGTTTATGTTCCATGGCAATGGAATGTTTCCTTAAAAGTTTGGCATTTGAATTCATTTTCTCAGTTGTTAAGGTTTATAGTTAGTCCATGACTTTTCTTTTTGTAGAGGTTGACAAATACTTGGATGTACAGATTTTAAGTATATATTAAAAAAAAAATGTATTTAACTGTTGTTTTGCCATTCTGTTATGACAAAACGAATTGAATTCAGGTTAATGACAATGTGAAACGAAATAAGAAAAAATAAAGGAGAAAGAATTAACCGCACAACACACAAGAATTTATTTGGTTTGGCAATATTGCCTACTTCCACGGGTGAAGACGGTCAAGAAGCCTCCATCATAATGAAGGTTACAAGGTACAAGAATTCACCCCAAATTCCTACAACATGATTATATTTATCAGCTCCAAACCCTAATCCCAATAGTACATGGAACAACAAAAAAAGGTTCAGACCAACAGATCTCGAATCAGGACTTCACCCAAATAAATGGGTCATTCAGGTTGCACACCGGATTGAAAGGGGTTTCTACATTGCTTGCATTTTCAGCTTGCTGCTTGCTTTGGACACACAAGTTGAGGGAAAAGAACCTCTTATCTTGGGTCTGATTTTGTATCAAACTTAAGATCCTTTGGTGGGTGCACTAGACACAATGGATGAGTCGGGTTCCCCGGTAGATACCAGTTTGTAGCAGTCCAAGTACATCCAGGAGTTCCTTTAGGAATAGGTGCAAGGACTAGAAGCAGGTCTAAGGGAAGGGCTAGATGCAGGTTTAAGGGTTATAAGAAGTAGGAATATGAGCTATAACGAGGAGTAAGAGTCATAACTTGTCTCAAGGAGTAAGAGCAATGGTGGGATTGAATTCGAGACACCAACACAACATGTTCACTGCACGGGCCAAGAACCGATATAAACAAGTACTCTGTTATTTAGAAAATACATAAAATCATGAGATGTCCATAGATCATATGACCATGTATTACAAATTATATAACCAAAATGTGTATCCATATAGTGTTTAAGGGATATGTTGCTCTTGATGAATGAGTTTGGTTGGTTGGTAGGAATGTGCTATTTTTCTTGTTTAATATGTTGTACACTTACCTAGTTATGATTAATAAATGCTTAATAATTCTACTTTAATTTATGCTCCCTAAGTTTCTGCACAATGTTATACTCTCAATTTGAGACTCCATTGCTTTACCAAAAGAAAAAATAATATAAAATTAGAGACATGGTTGCATTTTGTTTATAGAGGTGGTTTACGTTGAACTACTTGGAAGTTAACATGGATGATCACAATTAGCAAGTTATTTTCATAAGACATAGACATTGTCTATTCAAGAACTTTTACCTTTGAGGGTACTTAGTATATGTGATTATGATGGTTTTACACCCTTAAGAAAGGTGTAATAATTGCCATAGTTCAATACTAGTCATTCATTGGCCCAGATTGTGGATGTTGCTCATAACTCCAAAGCCTCATTGTCAAGAGCATCCACGGCTACCATGGCTGTGGATATGGCATTTGGGTTTCTCTGCTTTGCTATGGTTTTTGGGCCATATTAGTGATAATATGTACAAAATGTTTGAAGGGCAATCTTACATTAATTTTAGCTCCTCCAAGTTGATTGATGTGTCATAATAATCTCAGTCAAAACTAGTCTTCTTTGGCATTACAATCTCGAATCTTCAGATTGTGATATCGAGATATGGATCCATCCAATCCATTTCTTAATCAGACAAGCTTTGAATTAATATATTTCGACATCTTCCTCGTATATTAGCTCTCAGAATTTAATTATACATGTTAAACATTTTATTAGATTTTAAATGACATTTGAACAGTTTTTGGGGAGGAATCTTTGTTTCAATTCTTTCCTCACTTTCCAACAGTTTGTCATCATTGATTTAGCCAACCATTCAATTTCCTTGCTGCGATTGACTGAACAAAATAGAGCATATTCGCATCACAAATTTCATAATTTTATTCTCTAGCATTAGTGATGGCAGAATTCTTTTGTATGTATACATGGGGTATGCTTTAAAAGTAATAGTTGTTGCTGCTGTTGTTCTAGCTGAGAAAATATGACAAATGCTAAGAAGACAACCCTTATCCCCACCTATATTCTGAGTCGGGGCAATTGTAATATCTTTTACATGGGTACTAAATATACAAACATTGCTCAACATGTAAGGTATATACTTGAGTATATTCATAAAGGAGGTTTTTATGCAATTTAGACAGAATTGCAATAGGATCCTTTTGAGTATATTCAATAGATCAAAAATCTGCCAAATTCAATGATTTTGCACTGATTTTTTTGGCCACCAAAAACATAGAGATCATTAATCTAGGAAAGTAAAATTTGGACAATTTGATAGGTTGGACAAAGTTTTGGTCTGAACGGCATCCTAACTCTAAACATTACTTGAACAGATTGAATTGATTATGGATATTATGTGAGGCCAGATCATCTGCAGGAGGAACCACCACACCACAGCTTTTAGGCCCATCATGTTGACTTAAGACATCCTGGATGCGATATGAGTTTGGTTGACACTTGGAATGAAACCATTTCATTTTGGTTTGCCATAGTACTTGAGTGTATGCCAGTCATAATGAAAATGGATTCATTTTATTCATTGAGAAATATGAATAACATAATTCAATTAATTTTATAAAAAACTTAAGATGACTTTATTCCTAATTTAAGTTAACAAATCGATATGAATCTAAATGAGTTCATTTTGATCCATCACCTTGATTCAAATGTCATGGGAATTTAAAATGAAACGATTGCATTATAGGTGGCAATCAAACATGACCTTAGTTTAGTGATCAGGACTAAGCAATTGTGCTGATTTTAGATACAGCAAATCCGATAGATTGCCCACTCAGATTGTTGACACAATTTTAAATGACTTTTTACCCCATGTGTTTTTTTGGGTAATATTTACCCTATGTGTTTGGACATGCCAAATCCAAAGAGGATTGGGAACGCTGCCCCGGGGGCGGGAACATCAGTGCTGAAAAGTGATTTGCGCCCCCCACCCTCACCCCCCCTCCCACCAAAAAAAAAAAAAGGTGTAAATTACTTTTCGGCACTGATGTGTCCGTCCCCTGTCAGGGGGCAGAGGTTAGCGGTTTTTAGGGGAGTGGACACAAACCTACCTCCATTATTACATGTGACAGCTGATAGGCTATAAGGGTTCACCACCTCGCCTATCTCCTCATGTGAAAGGGTTCAGCCTCGTGCACTTCTACCACACTGTCATGGCCATTTCATCCAACATTGTTTGCATGGCCTATAGCCTATATTTTTGTGCCATTAGAGTGGATTTTATATGAATTGTGGCCTTGCATGGCCTTACTGTAATCTGATGGAATTTTATAAATATCTAGTATGATTCTTCAAGGGGTAGATGTTTCCTTCTAACAATCCACCAAAAATTTAACATCCACCTTGTAGGAGAGTGATAATTTTTCAAAGAATGTAACCTTAGAGCCTTCCTCTACATGTGCTTGGCTCAATATTACTATGCCCTGTACGTGGTGATCCCCTTTAGCTCTATGTTCTAATGTAAGAGCCATCTTCCCATTGTGTCATTCAAGTGCATGTGCAATGTCTTGCTTCTTGTTACATTGCCTGTTTGCGTAGCTTAAGGATATCATATGGAGAGGGACGAGTGCCACACAAAAAGCTTTGAAAAGGGTTCTTCGTAGCATGATCCAAGGGAAGGATCAGAATTTTGGTATGCGGGGTCACCAAGGGTTGGCCAATCATTCAAGCCACATTCTCAACCAGATCACCCATTCATGATCATTCTTTCTGGCAGTAGAAAAAATGATCATTCAATGCTCTATATGATGACCAAGTGTAGCATAGATCCACTCTATGCTTTAGCTGTTTATGCAAATGCTACTTCGATAGACAGGCACACATGGAATAGGAGATGTGGAGATGCTATAGAAATGAGAAGGATAACAAAACTTGCTGATGAGACTTCTACAAACCAGGTTGAGAATTTATTATCGTCTAGTAGACAGCAAGTCAACAAATGAGCTATAGCTTTCTTCTACTATACAGCATTGACATAGAAAAATAATAAAAGAAAAACCCTTGATGGAAATAATAGGGAGGCAATTACAGATGCTTGGGGACTAATAACACTTCTTATACAAGGAAAACAGATCAATAGAGAGAGTTGTAGGTGAGGCAGGTAGCAATAATGGAGGATATGCAAATGAAGAGTGAAGGGAGTAGGGTAACATTCAGGAGCTTACTCTCCCCCAAGTACCCAGCCAGCGTTATCGTGCTATCTGCAATTACCCGAGCTATGGTCCCAGCTTCTGTTGAAAGTAGTCCGCCATTGTAGGTCCCACGAGAAAGCCTGGATGACATGACCCGAGATAGGAGTGATAGGTTGACACCTGTATTGGTCAAGCAAATGAATGGAAGGTAAAAAACACTTTTGGCAATATCATGTAACCCCACTGACAATTAAAACTAGCTGAACATCTTAGACTGCAATTCCTAGTTATGTAAGCTGTCATTTGGAAAGCCAAAACAAAAACAAGTCGAAAAGTTGTTGAGTGGTAGCAAATATGGTGTGTCCTCACCAAACATTTATGTCTCTCATTTCAAAATAACATAGGATCCAGCATGACAATTTTAGAGAAGTAATATTAAATAAATGCATTACTCCATCATTCATGTTTACTATTATATATATATATATATATATTTTCTAGTTAATGATAAACCAAAATAGTTCACCATGGTGGTCCACAGATATGTAATAAGGATCTATTATGGTTAAGATGTGTGGAATATGGATAGAATCAAAGTAGAACAGTGAACCTCTCCAGAAAGCTGCAATCAAACTGAAAAGTGAGGAGCACACTTGGCACAGGTCGACTAGTTAGCAATTCCACAAGTATAAAAAAGATGGTTTCTACAAATAGATCGATGCACTGGAGGAAGAAAATCCTGGGGAGAAACCCTAGGACATACCACACTTGCTAGGAATAACAGAATAATGATGAAAGATAATGAATGGACTACACATGAGATAACTTGGCATACAGTTACAAAAAAGGTTAACAAAAATTTCTTTTACTTATAAAACCCCTACACATGAAACATCCTAAATTTACAGAAGTAACGTAACCATTCTTCACTGTTCACAGTTATAATAAAAGACTCTAAACACCATTTCTTAGAAAGAGAACTATAGACTCTGTGACGAGTTAATATCCCATTGAAATAAAACGACAATAGATTACCTTCAAGAACTTCAGCAAATACGAATGTGACGAGTGCTGAGCAGACATATTGTGGTACAGAATATGGGCTTATTACATGGAAGCTTAGAAGTATTCCAATGCATAACATGATTTCTGATGCCAGTAAAATTTGCCTGCAATCATATCAACCACAAAACTCATCAACTGGTGGTTATGGCTGAAAACCAGACCCAGATCAGAAGTACAGCATGCAAACAATTACATGTACCATGTATTGGACATCAACATCGAAGAAAAATTCACTGGCCTTATTAGTCACAATAACTGATCACGCTTAAAGTAACATATCTTTGTTAATGTTTCAACGGCCATGAATGAAAATTTAAACAAACAATTACAAGCCTTCAGTACTGAAGCAATGAATTCTACTTAAGATCATTTATGAACACGATGCATATAGACAACAGGAAGTTGTAATTGCCGGTATGTTACATGCATTGTTTGACATGCTGACCGGCATGAACCAATACTACCAATATGGCAATATCATTTTTTATTGGTTCGCCTGATGTAGAACAACAGTCCACAAGAAGATATAAACAAGAAACAAAGAAGAAGATGTTATTGGAGAAAAAGAGAAGAAGAGAGAAGAGAGAGTAGAATGCTCACCTCATATGAGGGGTTGAGAGAGAACTTGGGATACCACATCCGTTTCGACATGTGTTTTTTTTTTCTTTCAAATATTCATCTTCAATTGATTTATTCATATGTGGGTGCCTCTTTAAATAGACTTACAATGAAATAAAATAAATCCCTATAATCTAAAGCATCAATTTCTAAACTTTCTATCAAAAAAAAAAAAGAGAATCCTACTAAATTAAAATATTTAACTAAAAGGACTTTACTTGCTTGACAAGCAAGATATTTTGAGCCCTACAAGATCTTAAACAATTAGAAACTTACAAAAATTGAAAACTTCCTAAAATCCTAAACTTGCTAGCCAAGTTTTCTAAAACATAAAACTTTCTAAAAGTTTACTTTCCTAAAAATTAAAACTACTAAAATTTAAGACTTTCTAAAAAAACATTATTCCCATTTTTATTAACACCCCCTTAGTAATTTGGTTATAACTTTCTCAAATCACCTTGGATTTGCGCAATCTTGGTCTCATTAGAAAGGTAACTGAATAACCTATCTAATGACACCAAAATCAAACCCAAAGGTCAAGTTTTGGTCATAGGAAAATTGGGTCCAAAGTGAAAAACGGGATTACAACTAAAAACCCCGAAAAACTAAACTAATCATGGCATTATTGGCCTTATTACAAAATTACTACTAATTAACGTTTCTAAAATAAAAATAAACTACTAGATTTGACAAAGAGGATCCATGGTCCTCTAGCTTCTTCTTGACATGGTATGCTCCCGCATCATGGCCTCTTTGCAACTGGGGGATACACATATCTTCCTATATTGCCCACATATAAAGAGTTCAACCAAGACCAATTTGCTTGTCATTAACTTGGGATATGGATACATAGTACCAAATTACTAAAACAAAGACTAGAAAGGCACTTGGAGCAACAAGATAAACTAATAGGTACTATAATATTGGTCTGGATGTTTTTCCTTGAAGAGCCTCAGTTGAGTTCAGCTGCAAAAGGTTTCATATTATTACTTGTGAATCATGCATGCTTTAGTAATTTTCTTACTTTATGTTGTTTTACATTTTAGGTTGTATAATTTTTTTTGCAGCTTTCATTTTTCAGTTTTATTTTGGCTTTTCTCTGTCTGTCTGTCTGTCTGTCTCTCTTTCTCTCCCCACCTCCTCTCTCTAGCATAGTTATAATGCCAAAAAAAGAAGCTTAATATCACTAATATGGTATATATACAAGCTAATTAAACCAATGAGTGACCTTCATCATTGGCACTTGTATGAGTTTGACAGTATAAAAATAGGTAAGGTCTTGTATGCTCAATAGTATTGGCCAACCCCCATGGACCTTCCAATTTCCCTAAGCAAACCCATCTGATCACTTGAATCACCTTCAACAATTAGCAGAACACATGAAAAATCTTCAAACCTCCACTTCTATATGCACAAAGATACTAGCCAACCTCCAAGATCCTTCAGATCTCCCCATTGCCAAAGACATGGACTGCTTGAGTCACCTTTAATGGGAAGTAGAAAAATTAGGGGTAGCTCCTTTGTTCTCCCTAAGAATTCCCATTGGCCTAGACCTTACAAAGAGCATAACTTTCAAATCTGAGATCTATATTTCTAGTTTGTCATTATACTTCTAGTTTTTTATGTTCTTTAATATTGTTGTATGGACATGTCCTAGTGCCAGATCAGTTAAAGTGTTTGGCACCACTTGACACTTCACACCTATGCCATCTACACAGGAAAACAACAGGAAACCACCCTCTTCACAACACCTAAGTATCCTGCTTCCTATTTGTTACATAAGGACGACTACTATCATGTATGACATAAAATATGTGTATCATGATGCTTGCATCACTTTCTAAATTTTTGGCATGGTGACTGCAGCTATTTTTCACTTATATTGTTCTCTCTCCTACTCGATTCAATGATGAGCCACTTATCTGCCTACTTTTCTTTCTTTTTCTATTAATTCATATAACAATCTTCTCTGCTTTACTAATATTTTTTTTACCTAAATCTCTAAAAAAATTAAATAGAGAAATCATGACCTCCTTTATCTTCTAAAAAATAGCAAACTCTAAATCCCCTACAATTCATACCAACTTTCCCATCTTTTGAATATTTATTTTGCTTTTTATTAAATTCATTGACCGAGTAATATTTCTACCTGGCTATGTGAACTAGCCCAGACACTCTTGAGTGCCATGATGAAACCTGCTTTTGGGATACTGGCAACAAAAGTTTTATTTGGTGAATAATTGGCAACAAAAGTTGACCCAAAATGATTTTAAGACATTCAAAACAGTAATGCTAACAAAAAATACATTTAAACATTATGCCTCTTTTTGAAAGCTTACCTTTCTTGAAACATGTTGCTAATATAGCTTCCAACGACGATGTTAACTGGAAGAACTGTTAGCCCAAGGCAGAAAAGAAATATTGCAACCGTGCTAGTTGACCAACTAAAGTAGTATGTAGTAATAACGCTAGATTCAGAAAGCAAAATCTCCATAGCATATTTGAGCATGAAATAAATCAGTAGCTGCACCTGCAAAAAGAGAGAGAGAGAGAGAGAGGGATTTAGATGCAAGATAACGTATGAGGTCAATGATACTTTAGCTCCAAAAAGATATATTACTATATGTGAAATTTTGGTTTAATAATCTCTCTTTAGCTAATGGCATTATACTACTGCATGTGTTAAACAAAAGAAATGTGCTCAAACTCATCTCAAGATTCCAGACAAAAATGACTTTACACTAAACTACAAAACGAACGGTTGCAATAGGAATTGATTGTTAACATCAAGGACAAACGAAGTTCTGGTATGTTAACAGTGAGTTAACCAACTCTCTTAAAAGCTTAAGGTGTCAGGAGATACAGAAATTAATATATGTCAACATCCCCCCACAGGAGGAACAATGTTCTCTCCTGGGAACACTCGGGGAACCAGGTCCGAGTCCACAATGCGTGCACACATGTGCAATATTATGTCTAGGTTAATACCTAATACCTTCACTTCTATGGGATTCAAAATCACGACCTGACTTGGCTCTAATACCATGTTAATTGTGAATTAACCAACTATCTCAAAACCTTACGGTGTTAGGCGATACCAAAAATAATTTACCTCAACATGGTAGCAAATAGAGAAAGCACGGGTCTTCTCATATGAAAATGAATAGATAATGATCACTACCATGCTAACAAGATGGTCCACTTCACATCAGCATATAGAGAAAGCACACTTCTTCATGAATGAGCATGTATAAATAATCATCACTACCATGCTAGCAAGATGGTCCAATTTCAAATATACATTAGTTGTCATGTTACAATTGATATAAATATGTGTTGTTGGCTTAACTTATTGAAGCACGAGATAAATGCTAAATAACCAGATTTGCATGTAATTGGTCCAAGCCCATCTTGATCAATATTGACTTGAAATAGCATTAAAGTTACACCCAAGCAACAATTAATGAAAATGGGAATAATGAGACAAAGGATTGATAGGACACAACTGGAAAAGTGGCAATTTTTCTTTCCAACCTTGATTCTAAGAACCAAAACTTGTTTTTTCTTGATGTCATAGTGATGCAGGAGCATCTAAGGAAGAGTGGTGAGAAGGTTATTCAATGCAGTACAAGATAGGCTTTGGTGTTAATTGAAAAGCGTCACAACATGCAAGGGTAGAATAGGATTTTTTTAAGTTGCTTGTAATAAGGCCTAAAGACCAAGGGTAGTTTGAGGATGGGTAGGAGTGACAGCTAAGAGCTGGCCTGTTGATTTTTATATATTTAGTTGCTTAAAGTAGAGAGTTTTGGGGAGGAAATCATAGGTTCTTACAAAAGGGATATTTAGGGGTGCCGGGGGGGGGTATTGGGGGTTTCTACATTTATTTATTTTGTATTCTATTTAAACTCTCCCAACCCCCACAAATAGAGACAGAAAATTTTGAATTCAATGACTTCTTTTGGCTGTGCGAGTAAGGTTCTTCCTCTTCTTGTCTCTTGGTTGTGGCTGGGCCTACCTAAACCCAATGATCTCCTCTTCTTGCTTTTTTTTTTTTTTGCTAAATATTTCTATATTGTTTCACATTGAATGTCCTGGATTCTTGTGGCTGGATAATCATCTGCAACCTCTCTTCAAGATTCTTGAGAGCTGCTGATCATTCAAGCATACTATTGGCTGCAATTATGTCATTGGAATTCTGCCCTAGCTTGTGGTTGAAGTAGAGATCCGGTTCTGGAAAACCATAGCATTCGGCTGGTCCCTTTGTTGGATTATTCTGCTGCTCACCAATTCTTGTAATTAACTTCATAAAGACTTTCGCTTGGCTGAGATAAGTATTTGATCCCCTGCATCTTTATTGTTCTTGATTTCTGATCCTACGTTCGGTCCCACCAATCTTGAGTTTCTTCTCCATCATTAATCAAGTTCTACCTTACTGTTTGGGTCTAATTTATTATTCTGTTCTTAATAACAGCCTGATATATCTTTGTTAAACAATCTTTCCTAAGTATCTATTCTGCCTATACTGATATTCTATTAGAGCAGCTAAAACTCAGACCTGGGTTTTCTTATTTTATATTCTTCTCTTTCTCCAAATTGAATGAAACTTGGTGGGTTTATTTCTTTTTTATAGAGATAATACCCTGCTGAATTTTGTAGCCTTCAGATAACCCTAACCTGAGTTTCCAGACCCATCTTGAGTGCTACCCAGAATTTCCAGCATCGAAGCATTTTGAAGTTTTGGCTTTCTAGACTTTACCAAACCCTTTGATTGAAACCTACTGCTGTCCTACATTGAGTATACAGTGGGCCCATACTCTGCAGGTGGTCTTTGTCTTCAAACCCATCCTGCATCACATAGTGAGTAGATCAGCTATTCAATCAATGCTCTTCTCATAGGGTATAACTCATTTTTCAAGAGACCATCTCTCCTGCAAAGTGAGAAGTCACATTCATACATCTAGTTCTTTCATGCGAAAACAGTAATAGACAATCTGTATTAAACAAGATATCCAGCTCCCCTCTTGCAACTGCTCAATCTCATGCCTCACCACCTGACCATGCATGTTCACAACTTTCTACAGATGTAAAGTCTCTTCTTACTAAAATCAGCTTTTGTGAATTCTACTGGATTTTAGGGCTGCAGATGGCTCATAAATTTAAATAAAAATGGACAACAGGTTGTCAAGCAAAGAAAGAGAAATGGAGACTGGTATTTTTCCAAGTTTATACTGATATGAGTAACATGAGTGAATGAAACATGGAAAGTTTTTAAGTTCAATCGGAACTTAAAAAGAATAACACACCTTTACTGAAGGTGTAAGCAAACGATATGCTGCTGCAATTGAAGTGACAGGTTTGTGCGATTCCTTAGGAGATTCTTCACTACCATCACATTCTTGGTCACCATCTTCGTCTTCTTGTTTCTCATCTGAACTTAAAAGCAAGGGTTGTCCAAGACCTTTTTCCATTGCATCATTTTCAACGGGTCCTGTCATAAAAATACACATCTTTCATATTTAAATGTCATACTAATTAACATTAATATAAATATTTTTTAATTGTAAATTTCTGAAATAACAAAAGAAAATGTGGGTAAAAGTGACACAGAATTTTCTCAATGCACCTTTTCTAGAGATTGAACAAGAAAGGTAACGTGTGCATATTGCTGCAAATGGGCTAGGGTCTGCCTCCATCTATGCCTAGCCTATCCCAACTCAGGACTTATATTCTACCCCGTGTCTCTTAGCTCCAGAAGTACACTGCTACTTTTTTGAAGCATCTTATCTGGTTTTAAGCCCAAGTTCCCAACTCTTCCACAATAAAGGGAAGGATGGCTCTTACAGAAAGAGTAAGGGCTACTCAGGCTTCACAAGCTAGGGTCAAACCGGGTCCCTATTAGACTGGCCTGACCATCTATGTATACCCTAATGAAAATTTATACTTAGGGATAAAAATGGGAAAGATTCAAGTCGGATCAGGGTCAAATCATAACCAACTTAATTAATACCCAGATCCCAAAGCCTGACTAAGTCTCAACCCACCAGCCAGAACCCAGTTTGACTTGAGTCCAATCAACAGGGAATGGTTGACCTGATCCATTGTACATCTCTAGACAGCAGAAAAGGTGTAAACATGGTAGGATCTAGGTTGGACCAGGGTCCTAACTTGACCCAAACCCAATGAAGATCCAGATCAAGGAGGAATGTGTTTGATCCAAATATTCAATTCATCGATAGACCACCCATTTACAGCTCTACTAAATCAAAGTTAAAAGAAGAAGAAGGAAAAAAAAACAGCAGGACCAGCTAAGCTTCAGGCCAAATTCGATGGATATTCAACCCACCCCAGCCCAGAGGGGCCCAGCCATTAGAGCTTAATGGACAGGACTAACACATTTTCATGTGCCATGAGGTTTTGCCAGAATCCTCATCGGGATGAATAAAAAGACCTTTTTTGTTTTGACCACTTTGTGCACTCACTTTAACTGCTGGATGTTCTAATCAGATCCCCTGTGGTACATAGGGTTGCTATACTAGTCAGTTTATCTTGTGTTACCTACAATAAGAATGAACCACCTTGGATTTATTAAAAAACATATGGAGATCACTCATCAGTGCCAAATATGCTACCATGATTCTTGGTGTGTAGTAATGCAGAATCACAATATCATTAGGAAGTTCATGGGTTTAAACAGAGATTTGAGGCTGACTGCATCATCTCAAGAACAGTTCAGTGATACTACAATGAAATGCTTCAAGCTTGTTTGCACTTTTTGGAAGTCAAACTCTGTGATCTATGACGTTTGGAAAATACTTCAGAAAGGAAGTGTCGCAGAATTGGTCAATTATTCCACCAAAGGTAGTCTGGTGTGTAAGGCTGTAGACTTTGTACAGCCTTTTGGCACCCATTCCTGTGGCAGAGTAATGGTAAGACAGGCCACTTAATATCTATTAAGTCATACCTCAGGAACAGCTAATACTTGCTTTAATCTATTGCTATTACAGATCCATTGAAATTATATTTTACCACATAGGGGGAAAAAATAAATACCAGACACAAATTATTCCCCTCCATTAGTAGAGCCATAGTAATTCACGAAAAGCAGTAGAGAGAGCATATGACAGGGTGGATTGGGAGACAAATCAAGGATGGTGATGCAGCACAAGGGAGAAGTTACCAAAATTTGATGTAGAATAATTCCAAAGCCCTCAAATAATGGTTAGATTTAAAGTGCGGAAGCAAAAGTTTTCAAGAATTGAATT
>JAOXJP010026179.1:0-17049 GCA_025762735.1 Platanus orientalis
GGTTTATATAGGCCTAGGCTTAGAACAACCCTCCAAGTAGAGTAAAGACTCTTAACCACTTTCTTATATTTTCAAAGTACCAAATTAGAGTTTCAAGACTTAACTAATTAAGAAACTTGACCATAGACTCGAAATACAACTTTCTAGAATCACACAGACTAAAATTAGTATTGAAAAGTAACAAGAATCTTTAAACTCAAATCCTTGAGTTGCCAATAGCCAACACAGACACCTATTAGAAAAACGTTCATAACTTCCTTTAGGGAACTCCAAATCACACATGGTTTGATGCATTACAAACTAGACTCATAAATCTTTCCAATGGTATATGGATTGAAGTCTAATTTTCATAGAGTTAGTACATTTTTGCCTCGGAAGTTATCCCAAAACTACTGACTGAGACTCTTCTAGAGCTTTGACAAGTTGATGACTTACCTTGCCACATCATTAGAAGTGTCATAGAACATTTGGATGTCGAGATCTGATGTGTCATGAGACACTCCAGTGTCATAGGCGCAAGTTAAAATTATCCATACAAAATCTTAAATTCATCTGGATAGACAAACATATTCATCTGGTGGACGAATTGAAGTTCATCTTGGTGGAAAAAATTTTCTAGATTTATCTATGTGGATAGATTCAATATCAAACATCTAGACCAGTGCCAATTTGGTTTTAGAGCTTTGGTGATCATTGGTGGTCCTTATCGTCATGGACTTAATGTCAAAGCACCTCCATCTTGTGAAAGAAATCTCCGTTATGTTGAAGTAGATGAGTTAAAAAGACAAGTGCAACAACTCTAACGTGTCTTAAGCGCTATGAACCTTTTGAATGTGATGATTCCCATCCAAATTTAGAGGGTGAATCTAATGATGAAGGAGATGATGTTATTAACCCATTCCATTATGCTCAAAGCTAAGCGTCGATTGAAGTGGCTTTTACCTGCTATTGTGCTTCGAGGGAGTATAAGTTCTAATGAGATTAACTAGATGCAAAAGTTAATATTCCATAATTTGAAGGAAGAATGCTACCGGACGAGTTTCTTGATTAGCTATACTTGGTACAGAGGATTTTCGATTATAAGGATGTATTGGATCATCACAATGTAAAGCCTATCACAATTAAGTTGAAGAAATATGTTTCCTTATGGTGAGAGAATCTCAAGAAATAGCAAGCTCATGAAAGAAGAAGTGACATTGCTACTTGGGAAAAGATGAGAAGAGAGCTTAAGAGAATGTTTTTGTTAGATCCCAAGAATTCGTAGTCGCATTGCCACAAGATTATTTAATTGCAATGTAACATGAATTTCAAGAAACCCTACAACATAACATGGGTCAAAACCCAAAAATACCCCCAAATCAGTTTGGGTTATCACACCCAAATCATGTCAAATGTGGGTCATCCTTCGGGCTGCTTTTGGTTGAATTTGAGACAACATCTAAACATTTAAGAATCAAACATTGACCTATCTATTCTTATAATGTGGCGATGGTCAATGTTGACTCAAGAAACATCATCAGTTGGACAGTGGGACTGTATAAGATCCTTTGAGATTTCGGTACTATTGAATAAATAAATAATGCTGCAAAATAATGTATAACTCCTCCATCAACATTTTCATAGGCTTATGCCGTTACATAGTGGCTGTGTATCATAGATTGCTTATTGTTGTTGATGAGTGACATACAATACTTTTCTTTTTTTTCTTTCATGTTCATTTTCATCGTAAAGTTTGAGAATGACAAACTTATTCTCTTCTCATTTTATTCCTTCAATAAATCTATCATAACAACATAAATGATTTGTATTCAATATTTTTCACCATAAAAAGTGTGTTATCCTTCTTTGAAAAATACTTGTGATTCATTGAGTAATTTCCTTTTTAAAAATCTGGGAATAGATTTGGTGTCTTCTTGTTTGTTAGAAAGATGGGGAGAAGTATTTTGCATGTAGGAACTTCTGAATGCGTTGAATGGTTTTGAGATTTTGGTTCTGATAAAATCAGTAATTTGAGCCATCCTATCATTAAAATAAAATGATCTTTACAGCTTGAGGTGTCCATCTTCTTGTGGAATTCCTCCTTATAGTAGTTCTAGTGTCTGATGACTAGAGTCTTATTTAATCATTTATTTTAACATGGATATTCATTTATGTGTGTATTTATCTTTATTGTGTTTATCTTTTGTGATTCAAGTTATGTAGTTCTATCACTGCCTTGCTTGTGGTTCTTGTCATAGAGAAATAACATGTATCTTAGCTACACACTTCCATCTCTTATTTTACTATTTTTAGGTTTTGGTGTTGGAATGAATATGGAATGGGAATTCCTAAAGGCTAGTATATTGGAGGAGATGGGTGAAGAAACTCCCTTGCTGGTATGTTCCAAGGATCCTACTATTTACAAGTAATAACATTTCGTAGCTTACCCTATATAGCCATTTGCGGATGTGGTGTAATAGGTTTGCTTGAATGGTGTTGCAACTTTTATTAGCATAGTTGGACTCCCCATATCTTGTCATGTTGCTTGTCCTTTTTAGCCAGGTAAATGGTGACCGATGGTTGGATTCTAAATTCGTATACTAATTCATTAACATTGTACTCATTACTATTTTAAATTGATTTTACACAGATACTTTATTGGACATACCAACAATCCAGATGGGACTGACCAATTTATTAGAGGGAAGACGTGTGTTGGTAAACAGATGATGGAGCAAATTAATTTGTCATTGCCACGGTATTAAAACTTATTCTTGGATATTATTGTGACTTAATATAAATTTTTATGATTTCTATACAATAGTAGTTAAAGCACTAATATATATCTTAGATACTTTTTTTCCACAAGTTCTTTCTACTCTTGGAGGCAGATGCAATGGTTTGTGGAGTAAATATACATTATGGTAAATATTTAGGGTTTTGAGAGTAACTTTTTGTTTTTAGTGACTATCATGTGATATGCATAATAGAGGGACTAATATGTAAGATACCTCCATAAGGAATGACTTCGCTATAATATTTTATTCTTGAGGGTTCAATTGTAATCTGGCAAGAGGGATGGTTTCAATTTATAGAAGTCAAAGTCCCTTTTTATAGATAAGAGAATTTAATGGAGTTATCTAAAATTATATAGTTTTAGTGCTACTTCCTCGTTTGATTTTGATTACACCATGCTTTATTATCAAGGACATTAATAATGATTCAAGTCTCCCATAGCCAGAGGATGTGGAACCTACGAATCCCCTACCCCATAGATTTTCCTATGTTACATGTGAATTTTTTCTAGACATAGGGATGGCTAGAGCAGATGAGAATAATAGTCTCTATACTTTTTTAATAGGAAATAAAGAAAATGAGAAGCAAAGAGGAGGTATGATTACCATAAGATATCTCAACTTTATTGTGCATATTCAAAGATTTATTTCACAATGAACATAGATGAATCAAATAATACCATCAATCACATTCAACTAAATAAAAATTCACCAGATGAAGCTATGCACACCCAAGTGCACATGGCAACCCAAAAAGAGGTTCAAGTGACACAAGAGGTTGAAGCACAAGAATATATAGAAACTCTAGAGGAGATACAGGGGACACAAGAAGTATAGGCACATTTGAGCCCTTTAAGTTTGACCAGGAGCATGAGAAATCTGAACCATATAGATTGACCAAGAAAGGGTTGTGTTATTCACTTCCCAAAATTAGTCAACAATTTAATTATTTAAATGGAATGTGAGGGGCTTAAATGGCCCTAAAAAACAACAGGAAGTAGCTAACATGTTGAGAGATCACGACCCTTTGATTTATGTGTTGGTGGAAACAAAAGTAAAGATGCAAAACAGCAAAGAAATTAGAAGGACATATTGACAATTATTCTCACCATAAAAATGGTAGAATATGGATTCTCTATAAATCAAACAAAGTGAAACTTTATGTAATGAGAAAATCAAGTCAAATGGTGGCTTGTCGTATTGAGATTTTACAATCTCAAGAGAGCTTTGTGTTATCAACCATCTATTCTTTCAATACTTGGGAAGAGAGATAGCAGTTGAGGGAGGACATGGTGTAGAATAAAGGCCATATAACTTCACCTTGGGCACTTATGAGTGATTTTAATTGTGTTAGATTGGCTTGGGAAAAAAAGGGGAAGAGACCCAATAAATGATGAGGCAGTAGAAGAGTTTAACATCTGCATATAGGAAGCTAATTTATATGACTCAAAATGGAAGGGAGAATTCTTTATGTGTTGTAATAAGCAAGAAGGGATACATAGAATGGATTGCAAGCTGGATAGGGTATTGGTGAACATTGAATGGATAAACCAGTGCATCAATTGGAAAAACTATGTTTCTATAGGTTGGTATCCCAGACCATAGCCCATCTATAACTTATGTCATTGAGCAACAAAGGGGAGACCCCATCCCATTCAAGATTCTTTGATGCATGGATCAAAATGGAGGGATTTCTAGATGTAGTTCAGCATGCTTAGAGTATGGAAGTTCAAGGCAGTCCCCTATTTATGGTGGTTCAAAAGCTTAAACAAACAAAAATGGAGCTCAAATTCTGGAACAAATAGAGATTGGGAAGACTAGAACCTCAATAGCAAGTGTAAGGAAGGAGATGATGATTGCACAAAATGTAGCTAAACAAGACCTTCTAAATGCACAACTTAGCTTGGAGGAAAGAAGAGGCAACATGAATATGCTATCTTCAATAGGAGGAAAGTATCCTCAAGCAGAAATCCAGAGTCCAGTTGCTGTAATTAGGGGATTCTATTAATGCTTTCTTTCATAGAGCTATCCTTGGGAGAAGCAATACAAACCAGATCCTATAAATCATTAATCATGAAGGAGAAATTATCCAAAACCAAGTGGATATTAGATTGGAAGAAGAGATATTTTTTTAAAAATTGCTAGCTCCTGATACATATAATGGACGAGAAAATTTTGATTGGCAACCAACCAAGATGTTGAATGAAGAACAAAAAAAACTTTCTTTTTAAGGGGGTGACTGAAGATGAAATTCAGGAAGTAATTTTTCATTGTGAAGAAGGAAAAGCTCTTGGTCCAGATGGCTTCACTATGTTCTTTAAAGCTTCATGGTCCATAATTAAAGATAATATCATAGCAACAATTCAACAATTTTTTTCAGTCAAGGAGAATCTTGAAAGAAATCAATTCCACCTTTATTTGCCTTATCCCTAAAACATCAATAGCCAATTCCTTCTCAAATTATCGACCTATTGCTTTATGTATTCTAATATACAAGTTTATTATGAGAATTATTACTAACAGATTGCAACAGGTTATAGATCATCTAGTGATCCTAGCATGCATTAAAGGCCGCTCAATCAATGACAACATCCTTCTATGTCATGAGATTATTCATAGATTTGAGAGTAGTCATTCTCTTGCAACCCTATTCAAGATCAAACTCAGGAAAACATATGACTTGGTCTTGTGGAGCTTCACTGAAGATATTCTCTTGAAGATGGGCAGGTGCTTGGTCTCAATACCTGAAATCACATTTGACAAACAATACATTTCTCAAGCCAACAAATGATATAGTCAAATGAAAATGAAGTGAGCACTTTGACACTCAAGCAAACATAAAAGTAATGTCATGTATGAGATGATTTAGACTAGTTCGTCTTGCATTACTTGTTAAGAAATTTGTGAATATGGATTAGCTTTGAACAGAGACAAATTTTGAAGTTTTCGATTATTTTCAAATTAATATGTCCCCCTAAATTCATAACTCCACCTATATCCATGCATATTTTCTCCCCCTTTTTGTCATGAAATTAGAAAATATGAATTTAAATAGATTGACATAGGAAGAAATAGAAAGATAGATAGACAAAAAAAAAAAAAGAAGATATTTTCATTCAGATAAGAAGGTTTAAGTACAGAGAGTTTGAATTACAAAAAGGTGAGGGCTATATAAAAAGAAATAACTTAGCCTCACAATCACTCAATCTCATCTTTGTTACTTTGTGTGCGAAGGTCCAGAGGGGCACTATGGTGAGGAGAGAGTTGTGGTGCTACCACATGCTCAAGGCACTCAACATGAAGCTCAATATTGTTGAGCTTGTCGGCCATCTTCTCCAAATGGCTGATGATTTTCCCAGATAACTCCTCAAAACCTTCCAAGGTCTCACGCACAAATGTAGATATTTAGGGCTCGCCCTGGTGTACTGGTGGTCCTAGTGCTGATGCAGATGGAGGAGTAAACTCCTTCACAACTGGTGGTGGTGGCACAACAACTGGGGGAACCTTCGTAGGCACAAGCGGTGGTGGTGTTGCAGCTCTGGATGGTCTGACTTAAGAAGGAGCAGTCTTTCTTGTCTTCAAATGCATTCCCTCATGAAGCATCCGTCGACTGGTTGATCTCAGCTCCCTATTTCAAGGTTTTGGCATCCTTGGGAAAGGATACCCCACACACCTACAATAGGTGTGAGATCATCACACCATATAGTAGCAGACGGGAGGTGCTGGAGTTGCAAGCATCTGAAATGATGGCATGGCACATAATGGTTGTGATGTCAACTTCCTTCTTGGTCAGGAGGGAATAGATGATGTGTACCATCGAGTTGGTAATGTCATTGTTGTGCATTATCAAAAATAGGTTGTGCATGAAGATTAGGTTGAGAAAAGACATTTCAAGGTGGCACTCCATAGCTTGGAGCTCCCAAATTAAGTTATCCCCTCATGATCAAAGACCTTCGAGATAGCCACCTTGTTGAGCTCCTCGGGAGGAAATGGAACCTCCTACCTAGTTAGCCTAGCTATTCCAAGTAAAGTGGATAATGAGGACAGGTCCAAATCCATCTACATGCCATAAACTTCATTTTAGTGTGGAAGGTAAGGTCGTTGAGGTTGGAGTCATGAATATTAAACAAAAATACACGCACTGCTTCCTCTTGAACTACTCCCTTAATGATCATTAAGGACTCCCATCCACCAGGCATGAGTTTATACCCTATCAGATGGTTAAAAAAGGTTTTCTCGTTGACATGTCACTCTACTACAATTGACCTCTTTGAAAAATAATGTGTATAGTTTGAGAGGTGTGAAGCATCCAAGAATGCTCTATAGTTCATTAAAGGTGGCCGTTTTTTATTCTGAACATGCAACTTTGATAAGTTATAGTGCCTTTTCCTTTGGCCTCGTCTCATTTTTGTGGAGCCATGGAGAGATGGGCAAGATTTTTGGATATGAAAGCTCAAGGGAAAACAATGGAAAGGTGGGAGCAAGAAGGAAATGAGAGAAGGAATTAAAGTTTTGGGATTTTGTAGCAACTGAAGGTTTGTTTTCCCTTGAAACCGTTGTGTCAGATCGATCTAGCCAGATTGATCCGGTGAGATCTGGATTGATCTAGTTGTGTAGAAAATGCATAGTTTGTCTATACATAATCTGATTTTTGTATATTTTAGCCTTTTTACTCTAATATCTCAATATTCAAATCTCACACATCCCCATTGCACTTCTCAAATGCATGAACCTTTTGAATTAAGAGGCTTCGTGAATAAATCGGCCAATTGATTCTCTGTTTCAACAAACTCAAGGGTGATCACTTATTCTTCCACTAAGTCTCAAATGAAGTGATGTCTGATGTCCATATGCTTGGTTCAAGAATATTGAATAGGGTTCTTGGAGATTTGGACTGCACTTTTGTTGTCTACTAACAATTCCATGATAGATTGCTCAAGACCATAGTATTTCCTCATTTGCTTCACCCACAGAAGTTTTGTGCATCCACTTCTTGCTGCAATGTACTCGGCCTTAGTAGTCGACAAAGAAATTGAATTTTATTTCTTATTGTGCCAAGATATGAGGTGGTTCCAAACATAAAAGCAACCTCCACTTGCGCTTTTCTTGTCATCCATATTTCTGGCCCAGTTTGCATCTGAGTAGCCGACTATGACACTATTGGTATCAAATGGATACCATAGTCCATAGTTTATAGTTCTACAGATATATCTAATGATTCTCTTCATGTCTTTGAGATACAACTCTTTTGAAGCATCTCGGTGTCTAGCACAAACACCAACACTAAAGGATATGTTTGGTCTACTCATAGTGAGGTAGAAGAGACTACCTATCATGCTCCTATACATCTTAGTGTCAACATCCTTACCTTTAGTATCCTTATTTATTTTCTCACTAATTTTGATTGGGGTGTGAAGAGGTTTGGATTGTGTCATTCCAAACTCGGATACTAAGTCCTTAGCAAATTTGGATTGGTTTACAAATATTACATCCTTAGTTTACCTAATTTAAAGTCCTAGAAAGAACTTCAATTCCCCTAAAAATCCGAAATGGATCCTAGAGGGGGTGAATAAGATCTTTATAAAATATTTAATTTTTTAAAAATAAATTATTCTTTTAAAATAATTTATTCAACCCCAATTTAATTTACTTTATTTTCTTTTAATTAATATACAGCGAAGATTCTTTTAATTAAGTTAATTGTTTTTTGGTGAATTTATTAAAGACCATGGGCTCTGTCATGCACTATAGTGTTACCGATAACAGAGTGAGAGCAGGGCTGATAAGTTCCCCAAGGTTGTTTAAATTAATTCTTTATTAATTTTAACATTAGTTGAAGTCACTTAGTGTGTTGGATTGTTTTGCATAACCATAGACATAAACAATAATGATAATAAACAACCAAATCACAACACACAAATTTATAGTGGTTCAGCCCCTCGGCCTATGTCCACTCTCTAACCAGCTCCCTCGAGCCTATTTAATTTTTATTAATAGTTCTCCTAAAATATTATAGAAAAATTAATAAACCTGAAATTTACTTACAAGTAACAGAGTATCCACTTCCTTGTAAGTACACTCCCAATGTCTGGTGGGCACTCTCCGTCCAGTGACTCCGATGGACTAACTCGTACTTGGTGACTCGAGCAAGTACTTCACAAATAACTCCTTTAGTGACTCTAACAAAGGCAAAGAATCTGTATTTGATGACTTCGGTGAAGGCTATGACTTGTTGTAGATGAAAGAATCTTTGTTCTTCAGAATGCTTTTTGTGTATGCAAATTTGACTTGTATAAGCACATTCCTTGCTCCTAAAAGATTTAACTTTTGGGAAGCTTACAACTAACCTTGAATGAGTTTAACTATGATGGAACAATTCTAAGGTCATTGGTCAACAAGAATTTAACTCATAGGCTCTTGGTTCACACTTTAGCTATCTTTCTCAAGAATTTGACTGTGTGCATAAGTGTTGTTCTCTACCTTTCTTGGGGTTCAAAGACCCTATTTATAGAGGTTTAGAGAGGCCAAGTTCGTCCCCCAATGGCTGATTTATAACAGTAAAAAAACTAACCGTTATGCTAACTTGAAAATTTCAAAATTGAATTTTTTCGTTGGGGACTGATCCCACTGGAAGTGTGACCGGTCCAGCGTGACACATCTTACATAATTTGGGACTAGTTTCAATTTCTAGAAAATTCCGTTCCGCTCATTTTGAGTACTTATGGGCCATGAGCGGACGTTGGGACTAAAAGTTATGGCCGTTTAAGTTGGGCCATTTTTTAAAACCTTTTTACTTAATTTCTTTTGCAATTTTGATCCGTCATTGGTCCAAATCTTTTGGACCTTCTTCCTTCAATTTCTTGGTCTTTTCTGTGGTCCAACCTTAAGCAATGGTCTTAGGGTTTTGGGTTAATGTATATCACTCTTCAAAGTATATTTTGACTTTAGATTTAATCCAAATTCCCACTTACCAACCTTTGCTATTTTTACCTTTAAATTCCGGGTGTTGGTTTCCTTGAGGTAGCTTGCAGTTGAGACTTAGATTCTTCTATGATGCTTGAGTCTCTTTGGCATGGTCATCCCGGCTTCTAGTCCTTCATTATGGTGCTTCTCCAGACTCTCTTTTTGCACTTACATGAACATACACAATTACAACATAAAGTCCCACTACATGACCACTACATGTACTTACATTCTTTTGTGCATGGACATTGACAATACATAAGACCTAACAAAAATTTGCAACCAAGAAATCGAAGGACTCTTTTAGGAAAAGGGAATTTCCTATAAAAGAAGTCATTTGCTACGAATGAAAAGGGCAAGGTCATTATGCCTCCGATAATGCCAATAAGAAATATAAATCTAATGGCAAAAAAAGGGCTATGACAGTCACTTGGGATAATGACACTGATGATGGGGAAGAACAATCATCTAGAAATGAAAAAGAATCTTTAAAAAGAATGGTTACATTTGTAGCCTTTACCAATGATTCCAATGAATAATCAAGTGGTGAAAGTGGAAGTGAAGAAAGTGAACTCCAAGAAGTTTTTGATAAGCTATTTGAAGAGAGTTCCTCTTTAGAAAAACTTGTCACTCAACTTAGAAAAGAAAATAAAAAACTATCAATTAAACTAAGTAAAAAATAGTGATGAAGCCTTAAAGGATGTGGAATTGCTTAAAACCAATTCCAACCTTTTAGATGAGAATCTCAATCTTAAGGAGAGAATCAAACAATTGGAGTCTAGCTCCAAAGGCTCATCCTTAGAAAATGAGAATCAAGTCCTACGACAAAAGGTAAACTCTTTAGACTTGAAGCTCAAAAATTTAGGAGTAATTCTTAATGTAGAAAAAGAAAATAGAAAAACAGAGAAAAGAAGGCTCATTGAGAAAAATGAAATCCTCTCTAACAAAATCCTAGAACTTGAAAAACTAGAGGTAATTAATGAGAGTGACTCTAGAACTCTAGAGTTAAAAGAAAAAGTTAAATCCCTAGAGACCAAGATGAGTGAGGAATATGAGGATATACTTGACCTTGAAAATCAAGTTAATTCCTTAAATGAGATAAACAAAGGGCTAAACATGATTTGTGCCCAATGGACTCGAAAATCCCTAAAATACCTTAAGCAAATTAAGGAACTAGAGGAAGATAAAATAAAATCAATTTCTATGATTACCCAAGGGAACCAAAAATTTGAAAAAATGTTGACAATGGGTAAGGAGAGTGGTGATAGAAGTGGACTTGGATACAACATTTTAAACACCTCTAATCACAACAAGAGTCGAACAAATGCTTTTGTAAAAGCGAAAGGGAAATCACAAAACCCCTCTCAAGCTCCTAAACAAAAGCCTTAGACTCATAGTTAAGGACAATACTAAAAAGGAAAAAAGCCTGTCTCTTATAAAGGCCAAGCCTCATCACAAAAACATGGCAAAGTAAGAGATAAGGAAAAAAGGTAAGTGTCTACTCAAAAGCCAAGGGTTTTTGACAATATACCACATACTTCCTACAAAGGGAAGGGTATAGATACATCTCAAGCCTTAACTTCAAAATCTAAGATGTTATATGAAAAGATAGCACACTCTTCCTCCAAGAACAATGTCTCTAATAACAATGAAAAGAGAAAAAATTCTTAGAAAAAAAAATTTCAAGCCTCTACATCTAGAAACCCACCAATCACTTGCTACTATTGTGGCTTGATTGGTCATATGAAAGTGGATTGAAAAAGAGAAAATGACCTGAGAGCTAAATCCTTTCAACAAAATAGAATGAGGATGAATAGGAAAAATGCTAGGAAGAGAACCTTCTTTCAAAGGAATGAATAAGAAAATCTTGAAAAGAAGAAGAAGTTGACTCAATCCCAAATAATGCTAACTAAACAAATTTGGGTCAAAAAGGGAGAATTAAAATGTCTTGTTATCCACACAACCCTTAAAGCGGTCAAAGCATCACATTGGTATTTGGATAGTGGATGCTTAAGACATATAACTAGAGACAAAACCCTTTTCTCACACTGTGTTCCCGGGAGGGAAGGAAGTGTGGCTTTTCAAGTTTGATTACAAAATAAAAATGGAAAATACATCAAAATACATTAACATGAGAGAAGCTCTAAGAATCCTCATCAATCTCCTCATCCTCGTCTTCATCCTTGCTGGCGAGAATGTCGAGAGCAACCCTGGGAGCTAGTGCTTGTGAGGGATCCACAATCCCCTCGATGTGGATGAGCCTTTGATCCATGTTCTCCACCTTTTTCTCTAGGCGATCAAAGCACCTGAGGATGCATCCAAAATCTCCATGGATGTCTCAAATTAGTCCTGAGAGTGCTAGAGATAGAGTCACTGAAAGCGTTGGGGCTATAGTTGCTAAGAAAGTGGGAGGAGCTGCGGAGGAACCGACCACATCTATGGGCTGTGAAGCTGGTGCTTGACCCTCTACTAGTGCGGGAGGATGAGTAGGAGTTAGGACGGGCTGAGCCGCCTCTCCAGCTGCCTAAGTTACCTGGGGTGTAGCTTGTCTATGACCTTCCATCCTTTTGATGGTAGCATCATCAATAGGAAGGCCCTGGGAAAGAGTCACTGCATCCCTTGGGAAGGTAACTCCACTCTGCTCCATAATTTGAGTGGCTATCACTCTAAATGGTAGGCCTCTCTTCATCCCATCATCAATAGACGTCTATAGCATCAGTTGACACATATTGTCAAGCACATTGATCGCCTTGCCTCCCATCAGACTCTCCACTTAATGAGCCATATCATCGGACATATCGGTCTTGTGAGAGGTCTGAAGTAGGCTGTGGACTAGGATGATGTTGAGTACCCTGACCAACATGTAGCACTCCGTAGTGGGCAACTTCTGGAACCACGAGTTTCCCTCTCTCTCAAAAAGCTAAGAAATGATAGCTTTTTCTATTCTCCGATTGGGAAAGACCACAACATTGATCGAGGGGCGAGCAATCCTTAATAGCATAGATACTCGATCTGGGTTGATCAACATGCATACTCCATATACCTCTATCTCAAAAGAAAGATGGGTGTAGTCGGTGTGGTGGATATTGGAGTAGGAGATGCGAACGACATTTTGTTGTACCTTCCCCTTGATAATGGTGAGTTGTATCCACCCATCATTGGGAACAGCTATGCCCAATGTGAAATCACGCGGAGTCGTCTACTTCACATACCTCTCAATGAAAATCCTCTTCTTTGAGTAGATATTCAAATAATTGTGGTAGGTAGTGACATTGCAGAATGCACCAAAGTTTGACTCTCTTCTAGGGTGTTTTGGAGGCACTTTTGATTGTAAAGGATCTTTTCCTAAATCTCTTGCAGACATGGTGGTTGGTTTGGGAATGCACAAATTGGAAGAGCAAGAGGAGAGGAAGGAGCTAAAAATGCCTGGGAATGGAACTTGGTTCAATTTAAGATCGATCTAGGGAATTTCCTTCCCTTTTTATAGTGAGCGACTAGCAATTTCTTGCGGGTTTCACCAGTTTAGATAGATCCTGGATCGATCCTGGATTCCAAAATGGAATCTTCTAGCTGAAAACTCCTAGATTTCCCTATTTTTGCTCGGTTGACCCATCTTACCTCAAGTATATTCTAATCAACTTAAGGGCATTTTAAGAATGTGTCTTTAGATAACGTGCATTCTATCATAGCTTAAAGACATCCAAATTTTGAGTCCAAAACTCCCTTTTAAAGATATCTGCCATTGATTCTTCATCGATGCTTGCTCACAAGACATATTTTCTTCTTTTTATCAATTTACAACTGCATTGGTGACAAGAATCTTGAATAATGGACCAGACTTCTGGCAGTTTGGATTACACTTGATTTGTCAACCAAGGATTTAGACACCTCATAAACTACAAGTTTGTGTTTTAACAACAGCAATTGTGGGCTTTCCCTTCCTAGGGCAATGTAATCTGCCTTGACTGATAATGGATATAGGTATTTTTGCTTTTAACACAACTCCAAAGCAAGACTCTTTTTCATAAGAAGGCCTTCATAACTTGAGCTTTAATAATCATGACCATTTCCTGAAACTTTGATTAAGGCTGATTGTGATATCAAGGGCAACATTCTTGTTCAAGGTGTAGCTATCTCTTTAGAGACTATGTTTCCCTTATATATGATGGCTATTAGCCTTGTTTTTCATTGCGTTCTAGTTAAAGGGTCTCTTTGTTTGGAACCATACATCGTTTCCCTCAATTTTGTTGATCCCATTTTGTATGCCATGGATCCAAGTTGGATTAGAGGTTAGTTTATCTTCTTTTGGCTCTTAGAAGATAGCAAAGGATGTTCTTGACATGCCTTCTTGTTTTTACGCTATCCTTTGATTGTTCCCATTCTATTTCAAGGATTATCAACAATATCTTTAATTGTTACTCTTTTTGTGATCCTTTTCTCTTTAGAATGAGGTTATGCATTATCTTCATTCTCAGAGCTTATTGTATTGAGAGTTATCTTGATCCATTCTCATGACATAAATCCGAGAACTTGTGGTTCTCAAGATCCTACATTTTGATCATTTCTTTTAGGATTATATTAATCCTCTTATGGGGCTTCAATCCAATTTGGATCATCTAAGGTATTCTTGCACCTTAGTGACCTAGAAAAAAAATGAGGCCTAGACTCCTTTTGATTTATCTTTCAAGATTTTAACTCATGGAATTTCTTTCAACACTTATCCCTTATATATCCAACCATTCCACAATGGTGGTATATGACTTGAGATCTTCAAGGAGAGTGTGATTGCTTAGGCATCTTATGAGACTTTCCTTTGTTTGACTACTAGGTCATTTAATTTGTCATGGGAGTTATACCAAGTTTATTTGTCCTTTTAGACAATCTTTGCATATAGGAAAATCTTTGACTTGTCCTTTTCTATTTAGCCTAGATAGGTCTCTAAGGTTTGTGACCTATCCTTTGATGCCCAAGATTAATCTCATCCTTTTGAGACATAAGACAAGCATTCACTTCATGCTTATTGGATTCTATGTCATAGCAACTATCGTTTGTCCTTAACCCTTTGATAAGGATTTCATCACTTTTCTCGTCCTCCATCTTTCACAAAGTACAAATATAGCTTTTTTCATAGATTTGACTTAGGCTAATTTGCACATATTGGACATTGGTGAGTGGGGGAACACTAGAGACCTTTATGGTTTCTTTGCCAAATATCTTGGCCATGTTTTCATCACAAAATGTAACACTACTACCTTGAGATTTTCTCATGATTGATAGATAATGACCCATCTCCAGTCATGAGTCTAGAGCACCCATAATCAAGGTATTGCCTTGATGTGCTCCCGGCTCTTAGAGCCATATGAATGACTAATCATTTTGGCTCATCCTTCCTATCCCACATTTCCTTTTTATGCTTTGTTGTTCGGCTAGTAGTTTCTCTTATTGACAATTTTTCCTTTACATGTTTTTCTTTAAGTTTGGTATTTTTGGGATTTAATGTCACTCATTCTCTTTCTATAATCACTTTTGATGTGCCATTTTAGATTATAATAATAGCTCATGATTGGTCTTCTAGGGACATATGGTTGTGATTGTTTCCTCCTAGAAGATTGAGTATGAGAGGATTGAGGGGGTTTTTTAGTTTAACCTTTGGGATTTCTAGAGGTAGAGTCATTTTCTTGAAATCCTCTAGAGGAAAAAATCTTATTTGCTTGAAAGCTATTTCATACTGCCTTGGCATATGAATATGATTGAGGTTTTGATTTTCCAAACACTTCACCTTGTTTCAAGGGTACCTTACCCTTGAATGTGTTTTCATTCATCTTAGCCCTATGAGACCTTTGTGATAGTCCTTAAGAAAACTATTTCTCATTGTCCTTGTGGGATGCTTGTATAATAGCCTTCTCCCATTGGCATTTACAAAGACATTCTTAATCTTTTGTATGGAGGAAATGTGACTGAAATTGGAATTGTATCAAAGTCTTCTCATGTCCTCATGGTTTCTTTCCATGGAGAGCGCCTTCTCAAATTTGACATTTCCTTGCACTAGTTTAGAAAATGACTTCATCTTGACCTTCTTATGCTCTTTGAATTACTTGAGATACTTTAAGGACTCAATTCAATTCCATATCTCTTATGAGGTTTTCCTTCCTCATATTCTTTCTCCCTTAATTTGTTGTTATAAATTGACAATGGGAAGAATATAGGTAGACTAAGTGATATTGATAAACATATAGGTCCGAGATAGGAATTATCCATAATAGACATGCTAGTCATGTATTATAGATCAAGATTAATGACCATTGCATATATGAACATATTAGAACAGATTTCATGTATTGAAGCATAAGAATATGCATGGTAGGTCAAGGTGACATTTAAGGACATGCCAATCAAAATCAAGATGTCACTAGTGATCTAATGGTATGCATAATTAGGCATAAGATCACTAAAAATAGTCTATAGATGTGCTTCTATGGTGCACACATGCTTCAAGTGTTCTAAGGTGACTTGGACACATATACGTGAGTATGCCGCATAAGAGTAATGCTATCATGATCCGTATGAAAAATAATTAGGCATAATAGATCATGAATAGTCACATGCACACATCTTAGACAAATTTTGCATATGCTTTTAATATTTTGAGATGCATTGGCTCAAGCAATGGATTCCAAGTATGTGAATGAAAATTTACTTAGTATGGTACCACACATGCTTGGGATAATTGATCACTGGATTTTCCTTTGGTCAATTGATCTTTATAGATGATCAACATCTTTTATGCTTATCTGTCAAGGTGACTTAATCAAGATTGATGCCATTCATTTGGACATATTCCTTGATTGCTAATTTAGCTTTGTTCTTTGAGCCAAGATCATCTAATTTTCCTACTTTAGGATTCTTTTAATCCTTCTTGTTGGGCTTAGATCCAACCTAAATCTCCTAAACCCTTTTTTCCTATAACCTTTATCGGATCATCTTCATTATCAAGAAATTATCTTGACATGTTCTCAATCCAAAATAGGATGAGAGTTTGTTTTTCTTTACCCATATTTTCTTAATCCATCTTTCTTGGATTTTTATCTCTTTTGGGTGAATCATTTTCTTTCTCTTTTGAAAAAAAATGTTCGGGTTCTAGAAATTGATTTTTCTTTTTAGACTTTTTGCATCATGAGTCTTGTGAATTTGATTTATTTCTCTAGACTCTTGGGAACTTTGGGCTTGCATGTCCCTTTGCCTTTTGATGCATTCAACCCTTATATGACCATTCAAACCACAATAATGGCATTTGATAGGAGGTCTTCTAGAA